>JANAVB010007399.1:18736952-18851952 GCA_029216955.1 Iris pallida
ATTCATGAGAGTTGTCTAGGATCGCCATATCCTATAGTCACAGCCTTTATGACCTCTCATATAGGTAAGTATAATGCCCCAGAATCCAAATACTGGAGAGCGGGGGCGTACATAGCCAGCTACGTATATTGAAGTGCAACCCACCTCGCTATACGGTCACGTCTGTCTAGATACATGAGGGTTTAACTACAAGCCAACAGTCTCCTATTGTCATGAACAAGCCTATTGTCTCAATCTCAAGCAAGCAATAATAGTTACAAGATGTCAGAGCACCAAATATATAATAGCAAGGCGTCCCATACATTACATATTAGATGATCATGAAGCTAGTCGTACAAAATGTCAAGACTAGCAAGAGTTCAGTCATACATGATCAACCCTAGGATCTGTCAATCATGTTACAGCCCGTAGGCAGAAAGTAAATAAGGTGCAATACAAGCTAACACGTGCTCGTCGATTAAATGCCTCAAAAGAATAATTTTACAATAAAGTGGGAGGATAAAAGAAACCCACTCGTTGCTAGGGTTACGCCTGGTGGTCACCATCTGGCTGGAAGGTAGGTAGATCCTCTGGAACTGCTCCGATATCTGGCCATACAAAACCAGCTGGATCAGACCCCAGAAAGAGCAAGTGCCACAAAGAAGGCTTCACTTAGGAACTAAAACCAGCAAATCACAATAGAATATTAAGACAATAAATAACGAACTGATAATAATAGAGATGACAATAGTAAACTGAGTACAAGGAAACCATTCAAGTAGCCAGGTCACAACCCTTAAACCAAACAAGGACCGGGGTTGCAGCCCTTCACCTGAATAGAAACCCGTCTCAAATACTATTGGTACAGTGAAGACAATAAATGAAGAGAGGACACAGAACTACTCCGGAAGCCAAGTTACAACCCTTAAACCAAACAAGGACCGGGGTTGTAACCCTTCGCCTGAACAAAACTGGACCCCTGATCTTTATTGCTAAGGCCAGTATAATTAATCATGGTATTAAGGTAAGGTAAAACATGACGAACATGGCATGGGGTTACAATAAGACAATAAACGAAGAGAGGACACAGAACTGCTCCGGAAGCCAGGTTACAACCCTTAAACCAAACAAGGACCGGGGTTGTAACCCTTCGCCTGAACAGAACTGGACCCCCGATCGTTATTGTTAAGACAAGCATCAATAATCATGTCATATCACAATCTTGTACATGATCAGGATAAGACTAAGCTGGAATAAACTCCATCCAATCAATCACGGCCAATCAAGAGTACGGCTTGATACTTTTAACTAACTAGGGTTATTACAGGCCTACTTACGAGCAAGATACAATGAGATTATTCCAACAGCCACAAGCCCTGCAGACCATCCGGTTATCCAGGTTGATTGTTCGTTTATGAAGAATGCAACACGTGACTGTGTGCTGGAAATGTGCCCTACTCGTCGGTAGGCTACAAGTCCACTGAATGTGCCCAGATAACGGGATTGCCTGTAGCTGGGAATCTCTTCATGACTACTGAATCATTCTAGTTAATTAGCCTTAGTCAATTTCAGTAGGTACCCCTGACCGTGGTACTCAGGGATCCCCATCCTAGACATGATACAAGATAGTACCAGTTTATTTGTATAAACACAATCGCCCACGGTGTCCAGGTCTTTCATACTTGTCATGTCAGACTAGCTGTCGTAACAGCATGTCATGATATATTATGTCAGTTTGCTTGTCAAGAGTGCGCCACAGCGGGCCATTATCATATGCTATTCTTACCTTATCATGAATGAGAGAAACTTGCATAAAATAATTAGTGATATGTTCTTGAAGCCAAGGAAAAGATCTACAACTTTCATGTTTTGAGTTTTTTAAGATTCTAGCTACAAAACAACTTAAACAGGCAAAAACAGTAAAATAGAGCAATTTCGACGCATGGGATTCCTGTACGATCGGCGCGTGGGATTCCTGCACAATTGGCACGTGGGATTCCTGCGCAATCGGCACGTAGGATTCCTGCGCAATCGGCGTGTGGGAAACTCACATTGCGTCTTCAGTACATACGCGTAGGGAACCTATGCGCATTACACGCTCGGAGTTAAGGGATGCGTTGTCGAGAATTCACAGCGCATGGCCTCCCGGTACATGGCCTCCCGGGCACATGGGGGTCATCGTCCCCAATCAGCAAGTTCAGCCATAGAAGTTCCGAAAACTTGCCATGGCCATAACTTCCTCATCCGAAGTCGAAATCAAGCGAAACAAAAGCCAAAACCGCATGAAAGTGAATTCTCTACAACATAGAACCATTAGTTTTCGAAAATAACCAAGTTTTAGAGATCAAAACCCAAAAAAAACCGAAAAGTTATAAACTTAGATCTACAAGAATCCATCCATCAAATCCAAAAATGTCAAATTCTAAAGAAGCTTAGAATCAAGTAAGGAAGAGAATGGAACAATAAAACTTGAGATCCATCATGAAGCAAGTTTGCACTTGCCTAAGCTCTCTCTTTCTCTCTCCCTCCTGGTAGTTGAAAAAGTAATGGTGGAGAAGAAGAAGTAAATGAAGAAAGAGAATGACGGAATGGGTTAATAAATGGTGATGGTGGTTGTAGGTAGGGGTTCTCTCATTGGTTCATGATGAACCAATAAACAACCCAAGCCGAACCAAGCCAACCCAAAATAGACCAAGCCAGGAGACAAAAAAATACGAGTCAATATACGTATAGGTATTCCAAATACGTAATACGAACCACGGTCATTACAACTCTATCCACCTTAAAAGAATTTCGTCCTCGGAATTTAATTAAGAGACTAGAGCGGCAAGGACAAGCTATACTAATCGTAAGCTATAATAAGTAGTTTATCATACAGTCATTTATTCAAGCAAGGAATTGAAAGCATAAGGCATAAGGAAGACATTATACCTTACGAGTCAAACAGGTCGGGATATCGCGATCGGATATCATCCTCACGTTTCCACGTCGACTCACCCAAAGAGTGATGACCCCAAGCAACACGGACTAAACTAATAGTCTTGTTCTTGAGTAACTTCTCTCTCCGGTCCAATATAGACACGGGCCTCTCCTCATACGAAAGGTTGGTACCAACAACCAATTCCGAATGATCCAGGATGTGGCTCGGGTCTGGGATATACCGTCGTAGTTGGGATACATGGAACACGTCATGCACCTCACGTAGCGACGGTGGAAGAGCAAGACGATAGGATACATCACCTACTCGCTCCAGAATATCGAACGGCCCTATATACCTAGGACTAAGATTTTTCCCGTACGTCGAAACGAATGACGCCACGGTTAGGCAAAATCCTCAGGAATACATGGTCGTCGATAGAAAACTCAAGAGGGCGCCGATGAAAATCGGCCCAATAACGCTGGCGATCTTGGGCAACTCGAAGATGATCTCTGACTCTCCTGACCACTTCGACGGTCTGAGCAATCATTTTCGGACCGAGCATCTATCTCTCTCCAACATCGTCCTAGGCTAGCGGAGATCTGCACTTCCTGCCATACAGTGTCTCGAACGGGGCCATCTGGATACTAGCTTGGAAACTATTGTTGTACGAGAAATCCACCAGGTGCAGGTGATCTTTCTATGAACTACCCAAGTCGAGTGTACACGACCGCAACATATCTTCAAGAGTCTGGATCGTGCATTCCGACTGGCCATCTGTTTGCGGGTGATAAGCTGAGCTGAACTGGAGGTGAGTTCCCAAACTTTCTTGCAGGCTACGCCAAAAGTACGACATAAATCTGGAATCTCTGTCCGAGGTGATACTGACTGGTACACTGTGAAGCCTGACGATCTGCCTGAGATACATTTCTGCTAGCTGAGCCGTCGACTGTCCAACTCTGAAAGGGAGAAAGTGAGCCACCTTCGTGAGCCGGTCAACTATAACCCAAATAGCATCTCGACCAGCTGGGGATCTAGGTAATCTAGTCACGAAATCCATGGTCACAAGCTCCCACTTCCATTCTGGAGTTGGCAAGGGCTGAAGAAGTCCAGCTGGCCTCTGATGTTCAGCCTTAACTTGTTGGAAAACTAAACACCGAAAGACAAACCGGGCTATCTCCCTCTTCATGCCATTCTACCAAAAGTGCTGACGAATATCACGGTACATCTTCGTACCGCCGGGATGAATGAAATACTACGAACTGTGAGCCTCTGTCATGATCCCCTGTCTGATATCTCCACTGGGTACACAAAGACGCTTCGTATGTCGAAGTGTACCGTCTTCATGGATACATAACTCTGATCTTCGTCCTGCCTCACACTCTGCTCTGAGTCGCTAAAGCTCGGAATCTGCTGACTGCACCATCCGGATCCTCTCGACTATAGTGGACTGAACTTGCATGCTGGCCATCAATGTCACACTGGAAGGGAGAACAACTTCTATACCCATCTTCTGAAGATCCACTAACAACTCCGGCTGCACTGTTAGGAAATAAACTCCGGCTCTCATACTCAATGCATCTGTAACGATGTTGGCCTTCCCTGGGTGATACTGCAAGTTGACATCAAAATCCACAAGTAGCTCTAGCCACCTTCTCTAACGCATGTTAAGATCCTTCTAGGTGAAAACATACTTCAGGCTCTTGTGGTCGGTAAAAATCTTTACCCTATCTCCGTACAAATAGTGCCTCCACAACTTAAGTACAAATACTACCGCTGCTAGCTCCAAGTCATGGGTTGGGTAATTTCTCTCATGATCACGAAGTTGACGTGACGTATAAGCTATTACCTTCCCATGCTGCATCAAAACGCATCCCAAATCTCTGCCTGAAGCATCGCAATATACTGAGAATCCTCCAGTTCCATCTGGAAGTATGAGAATGGGTGCCGTCATTAAGCCTCGCTTTAACTTCTCAAAAGAATTCTAGTACTCTGCTGTCCAAGCAAACTGCATATCCTTGCGGGTCAACTGGGTCAATGGAGCTGAGATCCGAGCAAAGTTCGAAACAAATTGTCGGTAGTAGCCGGCCAATCCAAGAAAACTGCGAACTTCTGCAACCGTGCTGGACACTGGCCATGTCTCAATGGCCATAATCTTTTGGGGATCCACTTTTACTCCTCCCCTGGTGATGATATGATCCAAGTATGAAATACGATCGAGCCAAAACTCGTATTTACTGAACTTGGCATACAACTGGTGCTCTCTGAGAATCTAAAGAACCACTCTGAGATGCTGCTCATGCTCCGCCACACTCTTGCTATAGACCAGGATGTCGTCTAGGAACACAATCACGAACTGATCCAAATAAGGCATGGAGATGCGATTTATGAGGTCCATAAATACAGTCGGCGCATTGGTTGCTCCAAATGGCATCACAAGAAACTCCCAATGCCCATACCTAGATCTGAAAGCTGTCTTCGGAATGTTCTGCTCCTTGACTCTGATCTGATGGTATCCTGACCGCAAGTCGATCTTCGAAAACACTGCTGTCCCCTTGAGTTGATCAAACAAGTCATCTATCCTCGGAAGAGGGTAGCTGTTCTTGATTGTCACTGAGTTCAAGGTACGATAATCTACACATATTCTGGACGTACCATCCTTCTTTTTCACAAGAAGCATCGGGGCTCCCCAAGACGATCCACTGGCACGAATGAATCCCTTGGTTCTAAGTTCTTTAATTATCGTGTACAATATCTCTAATTCTGACGATGCCATCCTGTAGACTCTCTCTGACACTGGGGCTGTTCTGGGAATCAAGTCGATGGTGAACTCGATCTTCCGCTCTGGCGGCATCCCTGGAAGCTCTTCTGGGAAAATATCTGGAAACTCCTCGACTATCTGAGGTAACTGCACTGCTGCTACTGCCATCCGCAACACTGGAGGAGAAGGTTCAACTTCGCCTCGGGAAAAGAAAAACTCTGGCTCGCCTGGAATGCTAAAAACAATCCTGCCGATATGGCAGTCTATCCAAGCATACTGGTCCCTCAACCAATCCATCCCTAAGACCACATCATAATCGGCCATCGAAAACTCTATCAATCTAGCGGAGAACTCTCTATCGCTAACTACGATCCGACACGAGAAAAATACTCTATCTACTCCCACAAGTCCATTACCAGTAAGTATATTGAGCCTTACTGATAATGACTCGGGCTCCAGTCCTATTCGTGTCGTAAATCGTGCAGACATAAATGAATGCGATGTACCAAAATCAAATAATACTGAAGCTGGAAAGGTATTGATGAGAATAGTACCTGCCACTATCTCACCTGGTGCTATTCCTTCTTCTCCCATGGTCAAAGCCAGCACTTGACCATGTCCTCTGGGTGCGGGTCCCCTCTGCTGAAAATCCCTCTGCCTGCTCTGGATCAGGGCTTGGGCTTGGACATACTGCTGCGGTCTCTGCTGCTGGAATGCCTGGGCCTGCGTCGGCAATGGCCTCGGAAATAGGTACTGCAGCTGCTGCTACTGCTGGACTG
The DNA here is from genome assembly GCA_029216955.1 of Iris pallida. Taxonomy (NCBI): domain Eukaryota; kingdom Viridiplantae; phylum Streptophyta; class Magnoliopsida; order Asparagales; family Iridaceae; genus Iris; species Iris pallida. The sequence goes on from JANAVB010007399.1 coordinate 18,743,389, forward strand.
GTGCTGGTCCTCTAACTGAAGGACTAGAGAAGGCCGATGAACTCTCCCTGTTCGGGCAGTTCCCAACCCTGTGGTCCGGGGCACCACAAACCAAGCACAAACCCTGTGCTCTGCGACACTCTGATACCACATGCCCTAGCTTCCCGCAGTGTGAACATCCTACTGCGGAAGACTGCTTCTGCTCCTGCTGCTGAGGGTGCGTCGGGGTGGAATGCTGAACCGACGTCACTGAGGCCGCCCACCTCGGAGCTCCAATGGTCAAAGTCCTGGCTGCCAGGGCTGGTGCTGAAGACTGACTCATCTGGCTGTGGGATCGCTTCCGACCTTCGGTCCTATCCACGATCCTCTGGGAGGTATATTCATGCCTCCGGGCTGCCTTCAGCACTGCATCAAAGGTCTGATGCTCAAACTGTTCCACCGCCAACAAAATCTCTACGTGGAGCCCCTGCTGGAACCGCTGGGCTCTATTGAACTCGGTCGCCACCAAGGTGGGAGCAAACCGACTAAGCCTGGAGAACTCGACCGCATATCCATCGACCGTCCTGCCCATCTGCTTCAGATTGGTGAACCTCGTCTGTAGATCATACCGAGCTATAGCATCAAAATACTTGGTCTGGAATCTCTTCCTGAATACTACCCAGGCAATAGGGGCCACTAATCCAACGGCCTGTACCGCCCACCAGCTGCGGGCAAGATCCAATAGCTGTAGGCGTACCACAGCCACCTTCTCGTTCTCTGGAGTCCTGGCTGCTTCTAGAATCACCTCTGTGTCCTGAAGCCATACATCTGCAGCGATCGCATCTTCACTGCCGTCGAAGAAGGGAGGGTTCAAGCGCTTGAAGCTGTTGGCCGCGCTATTACCCTGATGACCTCCTCTGGTAAAAGTGTCTGCCACCGCCTGGTGCAAGGCATCTCCTCGACGATCCTGGAAAGCTAATAATGACCTGATGAGATCCACCAAAGTGCCATCATCAGGCTCTGCAGGCTGGACGGGCTGAACTCGTGGCTCTCCTCCAGTAGGCATGACTCTGGAGGCTACTCCTGAATGCTGGGCTTGATCTCCAAGTTGCTGCTGGTCCGCGGGAGGTGCTCCGCCTTGCTGATCGGCAGGTCTAGGAACAATGCCGCTGAAGAAGACGACATAGAAAACAATAAGGAAGGACCAGGACAGATCAACGATACAAGCATGTGATCAGGTCAAGATTTTTAGGGATCAAGAGGATACGAGCAGAGATCAAGGAAGAGTACTGATTGAGACATCTATTCGGTAAACCCTCACATATCTTGATTTACAAGACCTGCATGGGCCACCACTTAAACCATGTAACGCCCCAGAACCCGGATACTGGAGAGCGGGGGCGTACATAGCCAGCTACGTATATTGAAGTGCAACCCACCTTGCTATACGGTCACGGCTGTCTAGATACATGAGGGTTTAACTACAAGCCAACAGTCTCCTATGGTCATGAATAAGCCTATATTGTCTCAATCTCAAGCAAGCAATAATAGTTACAAGATGTCAGAGCACCAAATATATAATAGTAAGGCGTCCCATACATTACATATTGGATGATCATGAAGCTAGTCGTACAAAATGTCAAGACTAGCAAGAGTTCAGTCATACATGATCAACCCTAGGATCTGTCAATCATGTTACAGCCCGTAGGCAGACAGTAAATAAGGTGCAATACGAGCTAACACGTGCTCGCCGGCTAAACGCCTCAAAAGAATAATTTTATAATAAAGTGGGAGGACAAAAGAAACCCACTCGTTGCCAGGGTTACACCTGGTGGTCACCATCTGGCTGGAAGGTAGGTAGATCCTCTAGAACTGCTCCGATATCTGGCCATACAAAACCAGCTGGGTCAGATCCCAGAAAGAGCAAGTGCCACAAAGGAGGCTTCACTTAGGAACTAAAACCAGCAAATCACAATAGAATATTAAGACAATAAATAAAGAACTGATAATAATAGAGATGACAACAGTAAACTGAGTACGAGAAAACCATTCAAGTTAGGGGTGAGCATTCGGTTTATTCAGTTTAAACCGAACCGAATAACCCAAAACCGAATTGGACCGAAATCGAATAAGCAAAACCGAAACCGAACCGAATTGGCCCAAAACCGAAACAAACCGAACCGAATTAAATCGGTTCGGTTTTCGGTTTATTCGGTTTATTCATATTTTTTTGATTTTTTTGAGCTTTTTTTGTTAATATATATAGTAACTAAATATACATAAACATATTTAGTACATACCTATATATATTTAGTATATACCTATATATATTAATACTTATATATATAGTACACACACATACACATACACACACACACACACACACACACACACATATATATATATATATATATATATATATATATATATAAATTAAATTTTCTTATTCGGTTTTCGGTTTTGGACCGAAACCGAAACCCAAAATCGAAACCGAAACCGAATAAGAAAATTTAGTATTTTCAAAACCGAAACCGAACCGAATTTTTTTAAAACCGAACCGAACCTCTTATTCGGTTCGGTTCGGTTCGATTTTTGGTCCAAAACCGAATAATGCTCACCCCTAATTCAAGTAGCTAGGTCACAACCCTTAAACCAAATAAGGACCGGGATTGCAGCCCTTCACCTGAATCGAAACCCGTATCAAATACTATTGGTACAGTAAAGACAATAAACGAAGAGAGGACACAGAACTGCTCCGGAAGCCAGGTTACAATCCTTAAAACAAATAAGGACCGAGGTTGTAACCCTTCGCCTAAACAGAACTTGACCCCTGATCTTTATTGCTAAGGCCAGTATAATTAATCATGGTATTAAGGTAAGGTAAAACATGACGAACATGGTATGGAGTTGCAATAAGACAATAAACGAATAGAGGACACAGAACTGCTCCGGGAGCCAGGAATGTGTCCTACTCGTCGGTAGGCTACAAGTCTACTGAATGCGCCCAGATAACGGGATTGCCTGTAGCTGGGAATCTTCATGACTACTGAATCATTCTTGTTAATTAGCCTTAGTCAATTTCAGTAGGTACCTCTGACCGTGGTACTCAGGGATCCCCATCCTAGACATGATGCAAGACAGTACCAGTTTATTTGTATAAACACAATCGCCCACGGTGTCTAGGTCTTTCATACTTGTCATGTCAGACTAGCTGTCGTAACAACATATCATGATATATCATGTCAGTTTGCTTGTCAAGAGTGCGCCACAGCGGGCCATTATCGTGTTCTATTCTTACCTTATCATGAATGAGAGAAACTTGTATAAAATAACTAGTGATATGTTCTTGAAGCCAAGAAAAAGATCTACAACTTTCATGTTTTGAGTTTTTTAAGATTCTAGCTACAAAACCACTTAAACAGGCAAAAACAGTGAAATAGAGCAATTCCGGCGCATGGAATTCTTGTACGATCGGCGCGTGGGATTCTTGCGCAATCGGCGCGTGGGAAACTCACGTTGCGTCTTCAGTACATGCGCGTAGGGAACCTACGTGCATGACACACTCGGAATTAAGGGATGCGTTGTCGAGAATTCACAGCGCATGGCCTCCCGGTACATGGCCTTCCGGGCGCATGGGGGTCATCGTCTCCAATCAGCAAGTTCAGCCATAGAAGTTCCGAAAACTTGCCATGGCCATAACTTCCTCATCCGAAGTCGAAATCAAGCGAAACAAAAGCCAAAACCGCATGAAATTGAATTCTCTACAATATAGAACCATTAGTTTTTGAAAATAACCAAGTTTTAGAGATCAAAACCCAAAAAACCAAAAATTTACAAACTTAGATCTACAAGAATCCATACATCAAATCCAAAAATGTCAAGTTCTAAAGAGACTTAGAATCAAGTAAGGAAGAGAATAGAACAATAAAACTTGAGATCCATCATGAAGCAAGTTTGCACTTGCCTAAGCTCTCTCTCTTTCTCTCTCCCTCCTGGTAGTTGAAGAAGTAATGGTGGAGAAGAAGAAGTAAATGAAGAAAGAGAATAAGGAAATGGGTTAATAAATGGTGATGGTAGTGGTAGGTAGGGGTTCTCCCCTTGGTTCATGATGAACCAATAAATAACCCAAGCCGAACCATGCCAACCCAAAATAGACCAAGCCAGGAGACAAAAAAATACGAGTCAAGATACGTATACGTATTTCAAATACGTAATACGAACCACGGTCATTACAGTAAGTCCTCAAGGATTGGTGATAGGAATCAACCCTACATATCATGCTTAGACTTATTAGGAGTTTAAACTCACCATATCCATATCACACAGGGAATATTGTCACCGTAGAAATGGGGTATCAATGTACACATGTACAACCTCTTGGTCTTTTATTTTAAGAGAATTTAATCTCAAGGTCAGTGTTCCATAGTAGTCACCTAGTCCAGCTTGTTCCTACCTGTTGAACCGACTTCTTGGGATCTTCAGTCAGACTCGGTTGGGTTGCCACTGCTGGTGACTAAAATATGGGCTTAACCCTATCTCCTTCGATGATTCTAGGATCAATGTCCTAGACAGACCCTTTGTCAAGTGGTCTGCAAGGTTCTTTTCTGACTTTATATAGTCAAGAACCACATATTTGCCTAATAGGCTCTTTATTGACTTGAAGCGCAGCTGCAGGTGCCTGTTCATCTTAGCATTCACAGAATAATGTTTTAGTAGTTCTACAACAGGTTTATTATCACAGTTTATAGAAATTGCAGGAAAATGATGAACAGAAACATGTATATGCATAATTAGATTTCTAAGTCATTCGGCTTCTATACAGGTAGTGTCCAAAGCTATCATTTCAGAGTCTATTGTACTCCTGACAATGATAGTTTGTTTATATGATTCCCAGGAGATTGTAGCTCCTACTAGGATAAAAATATATCCAATAGTAGATTTTATATCATGTGAATCAGTTACCCAATTTGCATCTGAGTAACCTTCTATGATATCAGTGTGTCTAGTATAATGAAGTTTATAATCTAGAGTTCCCTTAAGATATCTAAATACTCTGTCCAATGCAGTCCAATGTGATTGATTTGGGTTACTAGTATATCTACTTAGTCTTCCAATAACAAATACAATATCGGGTCTAGTCCTATTTGTTATGTACATTAGGGACCTGATCATCTGTGAATATCTATGTTGTTATATAGGTGATCATTCATTCTTCTTTAGAACAACATTACCGTCGTAAAGAGTAAGGGCAGGTTCTTTTTGTCAAAAGACTCAAACTTTCTTAGCTTTTTCTCAATTGAATGTGCTAAGGATATAGTATAACCCTCTTTGCATTTGGACACTTGCATTCCTAGGATCATGTTTGCTTCACCTAGGTCTTTCATATCAAACTGGTTAGATAAATAATTCTTAGTGTTATTTATCAATTCCAGTAAAGATCCTAGAATAAGGACATCATCAACATATAAGCATAAGATGACACAACTTTCACTTGTATTTTTAAAATAAAAACATTTGGCATATTCATTTGGCACAAAGCCAAATTCTATAATGACTTTGTCAAATTTGTTGCGACATTGCTTGAGAGCTTGCTTTAGGCCATAAAGTAATTTTACTAATCTGCAAACCTTCTTTTCTTGACCTTTGGTAATGAAACCTTCAAGTTGCTCCATATATATTTCTTACTCTGAATCTCCATTTAGAAATATTGTCTTTACATCTATTTGATGGATCAGCATATCATGAATGGAAGCTAAGGCTAGAAGGATTATAATAGAAGTGATCCTAGCAACATGAGAGTAGGTATCAAAATAATTTAATCTATTTTTTTGGATAAAATCTTTGGCTACTAGTCTAGCTTTGTATTTTTCTATACTACCATTGGCTCTAAGTTTCTTTTTAAAAATCTACTTACAACCTATGAGTTTACTACCTAAAGGTAGGTCTGCTAGAAACCAAGTATTATTCTCCATAATGGAGTTGTACTCATTGTTAATAGCTTCTTTCCAGAAAGGGGCATCAGGAGAAGATATGGCTTTTCATAAGTTGAGGGATCATCCTCTATAAAAAATGTGAAGAATCCTTCTCCTAAATTCTTTTCAATCCTTTCTCTTTTACTTCTTCGAGGTTCTAGATCTTATTCTGGTTGAGAACTTGATATTTGAACCTGAGAACTAGTAGATGGAGTAAGAGAATAGTTGGAGGAAGTTGAAAAAATTCTATCCTTAAAGGAAAATATATTTTTAAAGTAAACTGCATCTCTAGCTTATATAATTGTGTTATTAGAGATTTCATTTACTTCAGAATTGGTTACAAGATATCTATTGGCATTGCTATGTAGGGGATATCCTATGAACACAACATCTACAGTCTTAGGACCTATCTTCCTCTTTTTGGGTTCAGGAATCCCTACCTTAGATAGGCATCCCCAAACTTTGAGGTAATTAATCCTAGGGGTTCGACCTTTTTATAACTCATATGGTGTCTTATCATTAGTCTTACTGGATATCATATTAAGGATATAATAGGCTGACAAAAAGGCTTCTCTCCAAAGATTATCTTGGACACTTGAGTTGAGAAGCATGACATTTATTATGTCTAAAAGAGTGTGATTCTTTCTTTCAGCAACTCCGTTGGACTGTGGTAAATACGGAGCAGTTACCTCATGAATAATTTCATGTTCTTCACAGAAGTTAGTTATTTCATTTGAGGTATACTCTCCACCACGATCTGATCTGAGAATCTTAATCTTTCTATCTAACCGATTCTCAGCTTCAGACTTATAGACCTTGAATATGCCTAGAACTTCATCTTTGGTCTTAAGAAGGTCGGTGTAACAATACTTTGAATGGTCATCTATAAAAGTGATAAAGTATTTTTTACCACCTCGGGTTAAAACTCTATTGAAATCACAAACGTCACTATAGATAAGTTCTAGGAGTTCGGAATCCCTATGGACAGATTTGAAAGATGATCTAGTGTGTTTGGCTTGAACACAAATCTCACATTTGTGCTTATCATCTATAGGAGTCTTAGGAATAATATCTAAGTTCATCGTTCTCTTAATAGATCCTAAATTCGCATGACCTAGTTTGCCATGCCAAACATTTGAGGATTCAACATTAGTGACAACCAAAGAAGAATTTGAAATTTTATCAAAATAAAGAGTTCATCTTTTACAAATCTTTTTTCCATAAAAAGTTCATTCTTAGAAAAAACTACTTTATTGGCCTCTATTACAATTTTGTATCCTGAGGCTACAAGTAGAAATTCACTAACTAGGTTTATTTAACCGACGACACATGAAGCACATTATGGAGAGGTAGAATTTTTTCTGATATTATCTTCAGATCTATTCTTCCTCTTCTTATGATTTGTGCCGTTGAGCCATCTCCTAGAGTCACACCTCCTCCACTGATTCCTGATAGACATGAGCGATCAAATAAAACGTGAACATTAGCTCCGTAATCCAACTACCAATCATCAGAATGGTAAAAGATATTTACTACATGTTGATAGCTTACAGACCTGAATGAGCTAGAAGATCCATTCAGAATCATGTTAGCCTCTGGCTTGCCTTTCCCTTTGAAGGATGTCTTGACAGGTTCTTTCTTCCTTTGGAAGCAGTTGATGACCGTATGGTTTGTTCTACCACACACAAAACAAAATCTTCTCTGATGCTGAGCTTGACCAAAGTTTCTAGGTTTATGAGGTTGCTGGTGTTGAGGGTTTTGGTGATGAGGATTTTGGTAATGAGAGTTTTGGTGATTTAGTTGAAAATTCTGCTTCTTTTTGAAAGAATTTTTCTTGGATTTGAGATGGTGGTTAGTCTTGGATTTGCCATGGCTTTCTACAAGGTTTATCCTAGCTGTGGCATTAGAGCTAGCTTTGGACTTTAACCTATACTCTTCTTCTGTTATGAGTCTCTTTAGAGCTTGAGGGTATGTAATTGTTTCTTGTAGATGGAGGAGATCTTTTGCCACATTAGACCAAGAAGAAGGGAGTTTATCTATTAAGCATCCAATTTTATGCTCAGTAGAAAAGAATGTACCTTTGGATTGAACATGCCTAAAGTGTTCTTGGAATTCATGAATTTGGTCACTGATAGGTTTATTATCTACCATGACATATCTGTTGAATGTGGAGGAATTGAATCTTTCAATTCCAGCATCATCACAACCATATTCATCTTCCAAAGCATCACGGAGTTCTTTAGCGCTTTTATATTCAAAAAATATATCATAGAGAGACTCAGACATAGCGCTTAAGATTCTGTGGAAACAGTGGTAATCTATTTCCTTAGGGGTCTTAGGTTTGGAGGACGAGGATGACTTGGTTACTCCTATGTCAGACTCCATATCGTTAGAATCATTTGTGATGGGTGTGGACCCATCAATAGCAGAAATCAATCCTAAAGTTGTAAACCAGAACTTCATTTGGCTCTGCCATCTCTTAAAATAGGTACCATTGAACTTAGAGGGCTTTGCAATGTAGGTCTCTTTATTGCCAGACATGTTTTCTAAAAGTCTGTAAAATTTATATTTACTCAATAAGATGACTTAAGCTAAAATTAACAATTCAAATGATTTTAGTAGTCTACCTTTAAAATTTTAGTTTTTCAAGTTTTGATAAGGTTGAGTTAGCTGTAGGGGCCGGATCCCAGTAATTGGAGGTTCACTAGGAACACTTAAGTACCGGTCGCTTAGACAATTTTTTTGTCTTGTTGATAGAAGGACGCTTGTACACAAACAAATCTCTACTTTAGAACTTTAAAATTAAATTTTTTTTACTAAATTAATAAACTATTTGTTTTGGCTTAAAAAAATATTGAGTAAAGAAAAAACTAGGATTGACAAAATGTAATAATACAATATTGTTTATGGAAAGTGTCAATTTATAAAACCACAAATTGTTAACAATATTTTATAGTACTCGGACAAAAGTTTTTATATCAATGAATATCAATGATTATAAATGGTAATTTATCACTATGCCAATAATGATATAAATATTAAGCAATATTGTGTGACAACAAACTTTGTTAAAAAAATTATTAAGTGACAACAAAGTTTGGTAAGGAAAATTATTTGTTACAGTAGGGTCTAAATATGTTAACAGAAATAATTATTTCCTATGAGTAAGCAAACTAGTATCAGTAAGCAAATTTGCTTACAGTAGGGTCAAAATATTGTTATAGCAATTATTTGTGTTCTAAACAAATAAATGTTTGGTACAGTAGCAAAAGTTTGCTAAGCAAATGTTTTGTTACAGCAGTGAAACGTGAGCTAAATGTGAACTCGAACAGAAAACTTTTTGATCAATATGGTAGTAGTCTAAATTTGAATTTGTTTATTAACAATATGGTACTAGCAATAAGTTCTGTTAAGAAAACTTTGAACAGAATAAAATATTAAACTTTTGAACCAGTTGTTAACAAAGGTGAATTTGCTGGTAGTGAATTAAAAGGAATACTTGTTAGCAAATATTGAATTGTTAACAGAACATAGCTTAGCTATTTGTTAGCAATTTACGAATGTGTTAATCGGAATAGAAGTGAAGTGAACTACTTAATACTCGTTAAGTAATAAATTTGTTTTGTTAAAAAAATGAATTTGTTAGGACGTAACTCTTAGATTGTTAGATTTTTCTTCACTTTTGTTTGTTAAAATTACAAGAAAACAAAATTTAAATTAAAGGTTATCGGCCTCCGGAGAAGTTGCACACGTAGCACTGCCCTAGAGTTAGCCCGAGTCTATGTGCAGACTGTATCCGAACGCTCATAGTGGTAAAATTTTTGCTCCACTGGAATCTCCTTGTCGCACACGATGTAGAGAGAGTGACCACGGACTTAGCTCTGTCCAGAGCAAGAGACGAAGAACATAATTTGGAGATGAAAATTTGTGAGAATTTCGAAAAGATTATTTTTGTGTGTCGAGAAGAAGGAGATGGAGGCTCAATATATAGGGATAGAAAATTGTAACCGTTGGCTGAATCTAAGGATGTAACTGTGCTAAATAAAAACATAAAAATATATGTGGTTCAATGAACCTGGACAAATTTAATGTCCAAACGTTACAGAAAAATTTGTAAAGGTCAGAAAAATAAGAGCAAAAAAGTTTTTAGGGTCTCAGCACGAGCCCGAAGAGAAAATCGAATCGGCATTCGGCGCCCGCAGATGTGAGCACGTACACACACCCGTTACGCGCGTCCAACCGAACCGAACCGGGCCGGACGGCGGCGACGCACGCGTGTGGCCCATAGGACTACCCACACAAGACTTCAATGAGACAAAAAAAGAACAAATTAATATATACACAAGAGGTTCCCCTCATCCAACCGATGTGGGACTATTGTATTGTGTTTGGAGATTGAGCTTTTGACCAACATCCACTCACTTTTGCATCCCCAAGCATCTCCATGGATCTTGTTTTAAGTTATATAATCTTAACCCACTACTAAAATCTTCTCAATTGACGACGTAAATTTAGCGACATTCGATTAACGTCGCTAAATTGTGTTCATTAGCGACGTTTTATTGAAACGTCGCTAATAGTCGCTACTAGCGACGAAATGAGCGACGTGACAATGACGTATATTAATTACATGAGCTAGTCGTCGCGAAACGTCGCTCTGACGTCGCTAATAGCGACTAATTTAGCGACGGTAGTATTTGCGTCGCTAAATTCTAATTATATTCCCCACCAACGATTCATTTCCCCCCATTTTACTCTCTCACTCTCTCTCCTCCCCCCTCCGGCGCTCTCACTCTCTCCGGCGACTCTCACTCTCTCCGACGACTCTCCTCCCTCTCCGGTACGTGACTCTCCCCCTCCCCCTCTCTCTCTCTCTCTCTCTCTCTTCGACTGTTTTGGTTGTTGGTGGTTGGGGGGTGCGGGTGGCTCGGGGGGAGGGGCAGGGGGTATGCGGGTGTGTTTGCCATTGATTGTAAAAGAACAGAACAATTATCGGAGGACTGAACTTAGACTCACAATACAAACTCGCTTGTACAAAGAAAGCCTAGGGACGAAAACCTAGGTACATCAATCTAAGTACAATTATTTATTTTAGATTCTGGGGGGGTGACGGTAGAGGCTCGGAAAAGCGACGGCAGCTCTGCCTTACTCCTTGGACGATCGGGTGCAGCCTTGGCTCTGTAGAAGAAGTACTTGGCATTGAAGAAATGCTCTCTTTATTCTCTCTGGATCCGAGGGGGGGTGTGCTCTCTCTTTCTCTGCTCGTCTCCGTCTGTCTCTCCGTATATATTGCAAGGGAATGGCACCTTGCTATTTATAAGAGTGGGGGGACATCATTAGGGTTTTGCAGTGATTACCCATTCTTAAAAGTCGGTGGCTAAGGATCAATGAATCTGGGCCACTCATCTTGAATATAATGGATCTGGGCAATTAATGTGATTGCATCAAATCTTTGTAGGTAATTAATGATGATTGACATAAATTCCTATGATTTGTTATGCCAATCTCGGATTTCCAGCCACGTGTCATTGATTTGCTTGATTGCAAATGATCTGATTTGATCCCAATATTTTATTGGGATTTATTGATGGATTTCGGTCGATTTGATGCCACGTGTCCCATTATCATGCCACGTGTCTTAACTGCGAGCCACTTAGAAAATCTGAGCCGCATGAGGACTACTCTCCATTGAGCCGCATAAGGCTGGCCACGTGTCAAGGCTGCTTGGGAGTGGCCCCTGAACATTTGAACCGCATGGTGGTGATCTGAGCCGCATGAGCGTAGGTGACCGCGTGATAGGTGCTTTCTTTGTGAGCCGCATGGAGATAGCCTCTGCTTGAGCCGTATGGGGTAGCCTCTACTTGAGCCGCATGGGGTAGTTCTCGTGAGCCACATAGGATAGCTTCGGCCTAAGCCACATGGGGTGGTCTCTGTTTGAGCCGCATGCGACTGTCCACATGTCAAGTACGCATGAAGGTTTCTGGGTTTTGGGGGATTGTGTCAGAGATCTCCTTCGTTTCCCTAGGAGTCTGCCATTATGACAGAGTCATTATTTTATCTTTCTGTCATTGGTCAGAGCTGTCAGCCGTCAAGGCATTAAATGCAGTAGAAGACAAAGGAAAGAGCTGTTGAGGACCACGTGGCTCCTCTCTGAGCCGCATAGACGCTTGAGCCGCATGGGTCCCTGAGCCGCATGAGCTCTCTGAGCTGCATGGGGATCCTTGGCCGCATGGATCTTTCTTTATCCTTTTTCATGCTTCTACAAGACCCCCTTCAAAATTTTCAATTTGCAAAAATTGAAATACTTTGAATAAGAAGCATGGCTATGTATAAACTCTTCTGTCCTCATATGATGTCCTGGCTGCATGGATGTCCCAACCGCATAGCCTCCTCAGCCGTATTGGTCAATCAGCCGCATGGATCCTTTGGCCGTATGGGCTGTCTGGCCGCATGAAGCTCCTTGCCACGTCGTCCTGTCACGTGTGGAAATCTTTTCGCATTAATTGTTGTTTTATTCTAAGGCCGCTTTTTGGGGCAGGATCCCAAGAGTCTAGTCCTAAATAATCAGATCGCCTTGATAAACGAAGAGTCGGTTATACTGCTCGTGGACCGATGCGTCGGTTCATTAGGGTTCTGCCTATAAAAAGTAGGGTATTTGGGAAAGACTTTCTTTTACTTTCTGCTATTGCCCTAACCCTCTTGTCTTCGTCTTCTTTCTCCGATCATAGTAATGGCTCCCAAGAAGACTGTCGCGACGAAAAAGGCAGTGTCTTCGTCAGCGGCGAAGGGTAAGAAAGCTGCTTCTGCGGCGACGGATGTGGCAGCTCCTCTGTGAAACCCGTAACTTTAGGTAATTATTTGAAAATTTTAATTTATTAATTGTTAAATTAGGAAAATGCAACTCTCTGGAAATTTTGTCAAAACCCGTAAATTCAATTCTGTTGTTTATTTTCTAAATTATTAAAAATTACGTGTTTGTTAAATTAATGTTTTATCCAATTATTATTAATAGAAAATTATTAATTTTAAAATAAATAAAATATGGATTTTTGTTTGTCATCCAGACCCGAAACCGAATTTAAAACTAAAAACATTCTTAGTTTTTAATTACAAATATTTTTATCGAATAAAAAAAAAACAAATTTGGCCAAAAGTTTTTAAAAATCCATTTTTTAGCTTTAGGTCCAAAGCCATTTTTTTCTCTCATTGAAAACCAAGCCTATTTGTTAAAGCCCAATGAAGCCTTTATGGTTTAACCCATTAGTTTTGAGCCCAAAGGCCATACTCATACTTCAACTGTCCATTCATTCTGTGAATGAATGAATGAATTTTCATTCATTAGTGTTGTACAGACTTTTTATTATAAATGAATGAGTTTTCACTCTTCATTCTCCAAGCTAACTGTCCGACCACTTCATTTTTTTTCGAACGGATGTGGCCGTTCCCTTCATCTTCCGTAACCGACATGGCCGACTACCCCCTCTGTTCTCCATCCTATATAAACCCCCTTCACCATTACCATCCCCATCACCATTTCTCTCCATCACAAACCCTAAACCCCCAAATTCTTTTCGGCGAACTCCGCCTGAACCACACCCTCTCGGCCGACGCGAGTCCGGCGCACCCCTCGCCGTCGGTCCCCACGAGTCCAGCCGCACCCTCCAGTGCCGGACCCCGCTCCCCTGCGCGTTTCCCCGTGCCCGACGCCGACGTCCGACCACAGCACCCCGCGCGCGCCCAGCCTTCCGTGCCCCTGCTCGGCTCCGCCCGCGGGTCTCCGAGCCGATCCCGACCTGAACCACCCTCTGCATGGTTTTCCAGCACTGTTCCCTTCGGGCAGAGCTTCTCGAGCTCAGCGACGCTTCTCCGAGTTTCTGATTTCTCTTCTGGACTTTTCTTTGGTGTTGTTCCATGGAACCCGCTGTGGTCTTTTCCAAGTTTGGGTGCCGTACACGCAGCCGAACTCCGGCGAGGCGTGTTTCGAGTCCGAGGCATCACTTCGGATTCCGTCGATTTCGGTAACTTCTGGATAGTCCCATAGTTCTCTTTTGGTCTGTGATGAATTTGGTCCACCGATTCCTTCGGGAATTCGGAATTTTGGTTCTTGGTTAGTTTCTGTTGGTTTTGCTTCGGAAGTAATTCTGTGATTATAGATTTTATATATATTATTTTGGGTTTTTAGTTAAAACTTGGTTCTGTGATTTTCTCGGAATTTCCGAGAATCTTTCGGAAAGGATTCTGTGAGTTTCCGATATTACTTCGGGAATTCCGATATCATTTCGGGATTTCGAATTTATTTCGGAAAATAGTTTTGTGGATATATTTGGGTATCCCTGGTTTGGGATTTATTTTGCAGAAAAAATCGGCACGTTTTCCAGTTTTTGGGTTATCCCGAAAATAGAGGAAATGCTGCCGAAATTTCTATAAAATTTAATTATATAGTTTTAAAATGATTTTTCAGAAAATACAAAATATTTGGATTTATTTGGGCGACGACCGTATTGGTCAATGGGCCCTGGCTAACTGCAAACGAAACCGGTTTCGCCCGGACGTTGAGGCATTAGCTATAAAAATGACGATTGGACCAGTTCTGAGACTCAATAATATTTTATAATTATTAAATATCATTTATATTTAATTTTGTAGGCAGTTTACAGGACTAACGAATTTTTCTCTTATTTTAATTCTTGGGAATGTAAGGGCATAAGCCCATTTACTATTCTACAGTTTTGTAATAAGTAGGTAGTAGCTGTGGTTTTCTGGGTTTTTGTGAGAATGCGTAAAAATTAGGAATAGAAATTATATTAATTACAGTTTGGAAATTCACGATATTTCTCATTTAAAGGAAAAGTATATTTTTATATAACTATCAAAAGTATTAAGTTTTTTCCAAATAAACCGATAAATACAATTTTCTCGAAATTAAATGTAAATTGATGTTTCTTAATTGTAACGCACTAATAATAGCATTTTGTTTGTGTTAACTAAATCAAGACTAAAATTTTTATAGGACACAACTAGAAATTGCAACTAGTATAGCATCATTAGCAACCTTAGTTTTCTGAGACAAGCTTCCTAATGTAGGATCTCAAGAAAGAATCTGAACTTCCAATCCGACGTATCGACCCATCCAGCCAAATTATTTTGAGGCAAGTACAATTTTGTGGTAGATTACAATTAGTTAATAATTGTTTTAATGCAATTTTAAATCACGATACAACACGAAACTCTTTTGAGAGCATTGACTGTAACTACTGTAACTATTGGGGATTGGGGAAGTAGTGTAGTGGATATGACCACATCCAATTAGCGTAACTGATTGTATTAGCTTACCCCTCAAACACACGGGGATAAGCCATACCATATCACTAGGATATTACTGTAACAAACCCAATCCGGTCATATTCATTACCTATTCATATCTCATTATTTTAACTGTTAAAAAATTATTTATTTCAAATTGTTTAAAAGTGCACAATTCCATTATTAATTTCAATTGTTAAAATATCATGAATTTGTACTTTGCTCTCTCCTGACTGAAGACTATATTTTTAGGTCCTGTTGAGGATGCAGAGCTACTGATTAGTAGCTACTATGACCCTGAGCTATACCCTGCAGTACTTCCTGAGGATGGATTACTGGATGAGGATGTTGCTTTTATTTAGATGTTATTTTCCAGTTTGTTGGTTTTAAAACAATGTTAATTCAGTTGGTGGTTTATGTTTGTACTTTGTACTGGACAAGTTTTAAGTTTTAATTTATCGAATAATAAAAGTTGTGGCAAATTAGATTGAGTTGTTGATTACCTGCTTATGGAGATACAGCTTACTGCCGTCGCCTCAACAGCGGTGCAGGCTGGGCATGATCCGATTCGACCCAAGTAATTGGGACCGGATCGTGACATGTTTTCAGTGGTGGCCCATGCAGGTCAAATCAACGACTTAGGAAAATCTATTTAGAGACATTTAGAACACTAGAACATTAATTTGTCACAACATAGGACCGAAATATATTATAAGTAAATATTTTTGTTTGATTATAGATAGGCTACCTTGCTTATGTTTATATCCTAAACCTTCCAGAGAATGGCTACTGACAATACCAATCCTGCTGGCGATGGGGTATCTTCACCCTATCATACCCCACCTCCCCAATCAAGTCCGGATCCTACACCTCGGCAGCTGGCCGACCGTCCCCATAATACAACAACGGATCCATCAACTTCTCGAACGGAGGTGCAACCCCCTGTGGTTTTGCCCACTCCAGCTGCCCCACCGGTGCCTGTGGACCCCACCGACCTCATAGGTCTACTAAGAGGAGTGCTAGAAGCCCTGAGAACTCAAGCAGAAGCTCATCGCGAGCAGACGACAATTATGAGAGAAGGCATGGAGAATGCCCATAGCATGGCAATGGCTGCACTGGAGAGAGGAGTAGCAGCTCAACAGGAACCAAGGCCTGCCAAGGTAAACATAACTTTAAGGATTAATTTATGAAATATTAAGGCCATTTAATTAATGGAAATCATATTGCCAAGGTGGGCGATATTGAGAGTTTCAAGAAGCAGAACCCTCGACCTTTCAAGGGAACCGAGGGAATCGTCTATGCTGATGAATGGCTCGATAGTATGGAGCGTCTTCTAAGCGTCGCTCGACTTCCAGAAGACCTCAAGGCTGAAGCAGTGGGACTCCAACTGCAAAATGTAGCAAGCACCTGGTATCGGAATGTACCCCGACTCCAGGACAGACAGATTGACTGGGACACTTTCAAGAGGTTGTTCAAGAGGAAGTTCTTCCCAACATCAGAGTTGCGGAAGATGGAGAGGCAATTTCAGAACCTGGAGCAAGGAAATATGACTGTTGGAGAATATGCGGCAGAATTCGGCCAACTCAGCCGTTTTGCCAAGAACCTGGTAGCTGACCCTGAAGATCGTGCTGAAAGGTTTAGACATGGGCTGAGAGAGGAGATCCGCACCCATGTGATCTCAGGTGGTGCTAAGACCTATGAAAAGATCCTGGAGCGAGCTCAAGATATAGAGAAGAGTTAACCCGCTCGCTCAAAGAGGGATTATCCTGGAACTAACAACTTCCAGGATAATCAGAAGAGGCCCAACAACAACAACAACAACCGGCCTTCCCACCACCAGCAGCAGAACCAGCAGGCAAGGAACAATGATAGGGCACCTCAGAGGCAGATCCCTGTCTGCGACTATTGCAAAAGGCCGGGGCATCAAGCAAATATCTGAAGAAAGAGACTAGGACATTGCCTGGTCTGTGGGTCTTCCACCCACCAAGTGAAGGACTGCCCCTCGGCGGCTCACCGGATGGGAACAACTCAACAGAAAGGTCCTCTATCCACTCAACAACAACAGTTTGGGCAGCATCAACAGAAGACTGGGCGAGCTTTTGCCCTAGCAGCAGAGAAACAAGAGCCAGAGTAGGAACCTACAGCTGATGTCATCGCAGGTTTCATTTATGTTTATTCCTATCCTGCCTTAGCTTTATTTGATTCAGGAGCATCACATAGTTTCATATCCACAAAATTTATCTCTGCACACCACATAGATACGGACTTTAGCAAGAAGATTTGTAGAGTCATGACCGGTGGAGGACCCCTACCCATCACTGAGACCTGTAATTGCCCTATAACCATATCAGGCCACAAATTCGTAGCACCTTTGCTTGTGATGCCCTTACCCAATTATGATATAGTCCTAGGGATGGACTGGTTGAGTAAGCAGCATGCGCTGATAGACTGTCACAGAGGATGTGTAGTCTTCAGCCCACCTGGAGAGCCGGAGTTTGAAATCTCTCGAACTCCGGAGGATATGGAGTGTGTTACCTACACCTCTATCACAGAAGAATCTGGACCTCCCCATCCTATCATCGCAGAATTTATGGATGTCTTCCCTGATAGTCTTCCCGGGTTACCCCCAGACCGAGACATAGAGTTCACCATTGACCTAGTCCCCGGCTCTTCCCCTATTTCTAAGGGATGCTACAGAGTCAACCCGAAAGAAGCAAAAGAGATGAAGGATCAGATCAATGAACTGAAGGCTTTAGGATTTATTCGAGACAGAGCCTCACCCTGGAGAGCACCTGTCTTGTTTGTTCCCCAGAAGGACGGAACTGTGAGGATGTGCATCGATTACCGGGCGCTGAACAATATCACAATCAAGAACAAGTACCCTTTACCCCGGATCGATGACCTGTTTGACCAACTTAGTGGAGCCAAGGTGTTCTCGAAGATTGACCTCAGATCCGGCTACCATCAGATCAAGGTCAGGAAGGAGGACATTCCCAAGACGGCGTTCAATACCAAGTATGGGCAGTTTGAATTCTTGGTCATGCCGTTTGGACTGACAAATGCTCCTGCTGTATTCATGAACCTTATGAACAAGGTTTTCCATGAATACTTAGATCAATTTGTTGTTGTCTTCATCGATGACATTTTGATCTATTCGAAGACTAAAGAGGAGCATGAAGAGCACCTCAGGAAAGTTCTAGAAACTTTGAGAAAGAAGAAGTTATATGGTAAGCTATCCAAATGTGAATTCTTTCTAGACAAGGTGGATTTTCTTGGCCATGTTGTCACAGGAGAAGGAATTTTGGTAGATCCTAAGAAGATAGCTGCTGTGGAGAAGTGGTCTACCCCAAGCTCAGTTGCTAAGATCAGAAGTTTCTTGGGCTTGGCTGGCTATTACCGAAAGTTTGTGAAGGATTTTGCCAGAATTGCTGAACCAATGACGAAGCTTACTCGGAAGAATGAAGAGTTCATCTGGACGGAAGATTGCCAGGCTGCATTCGAGGAGCTGAAGAAGAGGCTTACCACCTCACCAATCCTTGCGCTACCTGCAGGAACCGGTGGTTTCTCAATCTACAGCGATGCTTCTGGAAAAGGACTGGGTTGCGTTCTTCAACAAAATGGGAAAGTGATTGCTTACGCATCTAGGCAATTACGGAACCATGAGAAGAATTATCCCACACATGACCTGGAGCTTGCTGCAGTCATATTTGCATTGAAGCTATGGAAGCATTATTTCTATGGAGAGAGAGTGGAAATATATACAGACCACAAAAGTCTGAAATATATTTTCACTCAGAAAGAGCTGAACATGAGACAAAGAAGATGGCTGGAGCTGATGAAAGATTTTGACATCGACCTGCAGTACCATCCGGGTAAGGCTAATGTGGTTGCAGATGCACTTAGTCGATACCCAGTGGCGATATTTTTGACCAAGGAGCGGCACTTATTGGAGGACATAGAGAAGCTTGGTCTGGAGATTGTACTGTCTGAGGAGAAGATGAAGGAACTGGGGCGAGAAGCTGATGTATCTGGAGCTAATTCAACCATGACGCAGTTGCAATTGCGATCAAGTCTGATGGACAAAATCAAGGAGACACAATTCCAAGACGAGACGCTTTGCAAACTCAGAGATGAAGTGCTGGCAGGAACACTTGAAGGTTTCTCTATCGCCAGTGATGGAGCATTGAAGAATGGTACGAGACTGTGTGTACCATCTGGCGAATTGAGGAATGAGCTGATGCAAGAAGCGCACCAGTCACAGTATTCCATACATCCTGGAGCTAATAAGATGTATCGGGATATGCATACCATCGTTTGGTGGTATAGAATGAAGAAAGATGTATCCAGATTTATGGCTAGATGCTTGATTTGCCAACAAGTGAAGGCTAGCAGACAGAGACCCGTAGGACTTCTACAGCCGCTGGACATTCCGGAGTGGAAGTGGGAGCATATAACAATGGACTTTGTGTCAGGATTGCCTCGATCCCAAGGAGGGAAGGATGCCATTTGGGTTATTGTGGACCGACTGACTAAGTCGGCATACTTTATTTCCTTCAAGGTTGGTTTATCCACTGAGAAGTTGGCGGTACTGTACATGCGGCACATCTACCGGATTCATAGAGTACCGGTAAGTATTGTATCTAACCGAGATACTAGATTTACGTCACATTTTTGGAAGAGTTTGCATGACAGCTTGGGAACAAAACTGAAGTTCAGCACAGCTTATCATCCCCAAACTGACGGACAATCTGAGAGGACCATCCAGACGCTAGAGGACATGCTGAGATCTTGCGTCTTAGAATTTGGAGGGTCTTGGGAGGATCACTTGCATTTAGTGGAATTCTCCTACAACAACAGTTACCAATCTAGCATTGGTATGACCCCATTTGAAGCTCTTTATGGACGTCGTTGCCGCACTCCACTTGTATGGGACGACGTAGGAGAAAAAGTACTATTGGGGCCAGAGATGGTGACTGACGCAGCAGAGAAGGTGAAAGTAATCAGAGACAAGCTCAGGATCGCCCAAGACAGGCAGAAGCATTGGGCAGATAGCAATCGTCGACCACTGGAATTTGAAGAAGGAGATAGTGTCTTTGTAAAGATTTCTACTACCAGAGGAACTATCCGATTTGGCAGAGCTGGGAAGCTGAGTCCCAGATATATCGGACCATTTAAAGTTTTGAGCCGAATTGGTGAAGTGGCGTATCGGTTAGCTCTACCAGCTAATCTTAAGGGCGTGCACAACGTCTTCCACGTTTCGCAGCTCAGACGCTACATCCCGAATCCGAGTCATATTCTGGACCATTCAGAGCTGGAGATTGGACCCAGTCTTACAGTACCAGAGAAGCCTGTAGCGATTTTGGACAGAGGCGAGAAGAGGACCAGGACTTCAGTGACTCCCATAGTCAGAGTTATGTGGAGGCACGATTCCCCAGGCGAGTCTACCTGGGAGCGAGAAGATGAGATACGGGAGCAATATGTCACGACCCGCACCCACTGTTAGGGTACGAGAATGTAACAACGCCCAGCCTACGTCGCAGTGTTGGCGGTAGAACGCTGTCCTAGGTCACATCATCTAATAATATAATGCTAAGCAGATACAGTCTCAATCACATTTAAGGTAGAGCATGATAAGGTTAGATAAAACATAAAATCCAAAGAGATACGGGAGATAGAAGTCTAAGTGTCTAAGATACAAAAACCCAGAAATACATCTCAAAACTCAAATACAGTAATCCACAAAGTAAATACAACTCCAGACAAATGAAATAACTATCTAAACAACCTCTAAGGTGTCTCCTCTAGGCTAGCAGGCAACCTCCAAGCTATCTGTAAAATTTATCAACAGGTCCAGTCAGGACAGGAACGAGCACATCTCATCTAGAAAACCCAAGTAAATGACAGAGAACTATAAAGCAGTTATAGGCAGTTGTATTGATAAAAATGGCAGTTTATATTCAGGTGATGGTAAGAAAGACAGATAAGGTGCAAGGAAAGTAAATAACTAAACAAGAGAAGAATCATAGCAATGAAGTCTGTAAAAATAGAACTAGCTGAACCAGGATAATATGATATGAAGTCCAGACAACAATGTAGACCACTGTAACTCCAATGTAAGTCCAGTACAAGATGAATCTAATACAAGATGAATCCAGTAAGGGACGATTCCAGTCATAGTGATCAATGATTTCAGGGTGAGTCCAGCCTATACTCTAGCAGTGTGTTTTAAAATACCGAGATCGATATGTAAACGGCTGTGGGTAATCCGGCACACCTCTCACTGATCAGACGAGAGATGGCTATCATTCCAGTAGATTCCAGTAGGGGTGATTCCAGTAATGGGGTATGTCTACATGTCTTACTCTAGTATTTTTCCTCCCAGCAAGTGAATCCAGAATTTCGACACAATGATTCAAGATGAGTCCAGCCAAAATACAATGATACTAGTAAATGATTCCATTAAATAATTCCAGTAGGTGATTCCAGTAATAGAGATGATACCAGTAATAGAGGCCAGAAATAAAGGTGTATCGTATACATGAATCCAGAAATATCCACACGTGTTGTAACAGAGAATCGCATACAACTAACTAGAACTGAAGTACAGTAATTGACAAGTAAATGAGAGAACTATCAGAGAATGTACTCGCCTGATAACCTGAACAGCTGATAAGTATAGGGGGTCCAACTGAAGCCACAGAGTCATATTTAAAGCAACACAGGTTACAAGGTGTCTGGCTCCTAATTAGAACAGCACAAGTCACAACATGTCCAGAAGGGTAATATAAAGCACTACAATGCATTCTACATGAATCTAGGTCAAATTAGGCCAAAGTCAACCCTTGGTCAACTCTGGTCAACTGCACTAGTCAAACTAGGTCAAACTAGGTCATGTCCTAACCCAGTAAGTCTTACTAGGCCTAACCAAGACTATCCTAGCAAGTAGACATCAATACAAGGCTATACAAGCCAACATACACCCAACTCTATATAGCATGCAATTATTCAATACTCAAATAGGCAAGAATTCACATTGGATATACACTAGGTAATCTATTACTTTAAGCTATATATGTCTACACATATATACACATGCATATATTGGTATTCAACATTAGGTCTACAATCATGGCATTTCAAATGGTTATATAAACTTATATATTACAACACAATATGCTAACATATATATAATATACATACATAGCTAAGTTAACTATATTCATAAATACTTATTTAAGAGGCTATGTGTGTGTATGTGAACATGGCAAAGGGGCAAGTGAGGGTTAAATGGGCATACATAGTGTATACATATCAAAGAGTGTCAAAGTATAAGTAAACAATGTGTCAAGTGTGATAGTGTCAACATAGTGTAAGGGGGTACATGAGGTAATATAGGATTTGTGTTAACATAGAACATTACATCTCATTAACTTGTATATTGTATACATTACATCTATTATTACATTACATTCATGCTTGCATTCATTCATCATTCATTTATTCTCTTGCACTACTATATGTACCATACATTACATACTATGGAACCTACATATTCATTACAAGCCATACTTATACATGCTTACATTAGATTAAATACTTACACCTCGTACATCATTTATTTAACCACTTACTCATGCTTGTATTCTCTATTTAGTTACAAAATATATATACATTAACATGGGTTAAAATCAAATAGAACATTATATTACACACAAGGGTGCACAAAATACATATGCCGAATAGTAACTCCTACTAATAATAAATACTATACCATCTCAGCATGAATTAAACTCTATGATTAAAGTATGTTATACATCTATGTGTTAGCTTTCCGAAACTTTAAACGGATCGCGTTTTCATTTCCGAAAACTCCCGAAATCGCGAAAACACCGAGAACGCGTTTATTTTTCGTACAGCTGACACTCAAATAATTCTCCAGAAACTTACAGAAAGAAATAGGCCTATTAATACATGTTTTTGGAAAGCTAACTTCAATACGCTTCTTTTAAAAAAACGGAAGATTAAACCGAGCTTTGAGCTAGAAGTTATGCCATTTCTAAGTTAGGGCTGAAATTAAAAACGTGGATAAAAATCATGACGGATTTAGATAGTTTGAGCCAAAAGAATACACAATATATATCCTAATTATCCACAACAATAATAGCAATAATAATATGAGGAACCACACTCACAAACTTGATTATATAATCATCATGAACCATTTATTACATATATAAATATAGATACACTCTCATTACAATATATATATATATATAAATCTATATATGTAACATGAACACATCCACAACACAAAGGACACTCCTATGACCTCCAAATGGACACAAAATAGACACAAATGGAGATACAACCATGGGGGTCATTCCTATGGGTTCAAAATAGACCTATATTAATGAGGAAATGAAAAGGAGAAGGGATTTATACCTCCCGGTAGATCGAATCGAAGAAAAACCTTCCCGGAGCGACACCGACACGTAGAGATTCCAAAAGGACAGGAACGAGCTCCGAATCCTCCCAAACTTGGGTAGCTTTCTCCTTGGCTAGAATGGAGAAGGAAGGAAGAAGATTTGGTAGTGAAATGGAAGGATTTGGTGGAGAAATTGCTAGGGATTGCTCTCTAGAAATTTGGGGAAGAACAAGAGAGAGAAAAATAGATGGATAATGACAAATGGGAGGCTCAACCCTATCCTTATTGTGGCTGGCCATAAAGGTGGTTTTGTCCTATTAGGAAAAGTCCAAAAGCCCCTACTAACCTATTCTATGAGTATTAGGAAAGGGCTAATTGGTTGGGGCTAAATTAGTCATTCTAAAGTCTCTAATCACACTAACCTTATCCATAATAATTAGTCTAACCTCTAAATAAAATATTTCTATCATGTGGACTAAAATTAATATCATGTGGGCCATGTCTAACAAGTATGTGGGTCCCACTAGAGTCAAACTACCCCCGGGTCCCCGTTTCAAGTCGGATTGAGTTGAAATTCGAACCTGACTCAAATAACCCCAAAACAATATCATAAATAATAAAATAATATCAAAATAATTCAAAGAGGTCAAATGCAAAAATATCCTTAGGCCAAAAATGATATTAAAATATCATAATCACATGGTTAGGCTCTAGGTCAAACAATCTCTAGGATTTCACTAGCAAAACGTCAAAACCACAAGTCATTGATTTAAATAATTTTAAAATAATTTAAAATCACCAAAAATCATATCATGAATTAAATATCATTATTAAAATAATTATAAACACGAAATTTCAAAATTACCCTCAATCAGAAAATTAAAATAAAATGAAAAAAAAATTAACCCGAAATTTAGGGTGCTCACATCCTACCCACCTTATAAAAATTTCGTCCTCGAAATTAAAATATTCGTAATCCTTCTAGGTCAAACCCCCACAATCAAATCCCAGAACTTAAATAAATTATACCATCAAAAGGACGACATACAGGGTCATGGCATACGGTGGTAGTGAAAGTCTCATCTAGGTATACTAGTCATGCAAAACCAAAACGGTCATAGGGTATCAAAACACACAAACAATCTAGGGTGCTAGACAAAAGTTACAAAATAGCAAACCATCAAAACTGTAAGGCAGTCTACCATCCTATATGAAAACTGATACTTATCATAAAAATAAAGAAAAGTAACTACCCATTATCTTTAAAGGGTTCAGAAAAAAAAAGAAAATCAAAATCAAAGTTAAGGAATGAAAGCCAATTCCATGGAAAATTTTCAATCACAATACGTATTAAGAATATTTAGTCTTGATACGATCTAAGTTGATCAAATTGGGGGAAATCAAGATTTAGGCAAAATGGAGGACAGGTTCAACAAAGTCTGAGATCGAGCATACAAGGATAGAGATTCAGGTCACAATCAAATTTAATTCAATTAAGTACAACCCAAGATATAAATATGATAAGAAAAGATAATCGAAGTCGATTTGGTCGGATTAAGGAAACTAGGATTCAATGATATTGAAAAACCCCTTTTAGAGAAAACAGGAAAAGATTTCATACGAAGTCAGCAATTCATCCCTCTCTAATACTATCAGTTTATCATTTGCTAAACCATATTCTTTTTTTTTCTCATAAGTCCCAATATGAAAATCAACCTCTATATAACTATCATCGAAATTTTATAACCTTCAGTCATCTAAACCTTTACCACAATCACCATAGACAAAATCTTTAAGTTCCAAAACATTTTCCACGAAACATACCCCTCTTTTTAGGAGTCAACACTTATTCATTTAATCAAAATTTCAAATTCCTTCACCTCGTTTTAAATTAGATCCGAAACCTCTAAATCCAGTTTATGGAATCCTTGGACTTGTTTAAATCGAGTCTCGTATTCACTAAACTCCAATACCACTATGTCACACAAAATTTATTCTTTTTTTATAAATCAACCTTCATATTTTCTTCAACGTTCACCTTCAAATATTTTTTTTTTGAATTCTACAATTTTCTTCCAATCATCTAAAATAATTTTTATAACGTAAAATCCTTGTGTTCTCTCTGTCTCTAGTCACCATCTTACAATATCTAGTTCAATTTCGCATAATCATTTTATTCGATTAAATTCTCCTTTCCATCTCTAAATTTCTACATAGCCTTGTAATAGTTCCCAGGAATCAATAACAAAGATTTTTAAGTTCTCAAAACTAGGTTGACCTTAAACATCCTCATTAGTTTTGAAATACATCCATGAATTATTCATAACCCACTTTCTGTGATTATTTCTAAATTGATAACATTTATCCCTCGATTTTATTTTAAACCTTTACCACATCTCCATTTCAAATTTTTTATATTTGACATCCAACACTCTGATTCCTACAAAATCATCATATGATAACCAATTACATCATTTCCGAACTAGATGATTCATATCACTTCCTCAACATTTCTCAGATAAAAAATGATATAAAGATTCAAGAGTTTTCAAGGTATAGCTGACAGAATTATATATGAGACAGGAAATTGATATAATTAGGACAGGTATATAAGACAAGGAATGATGGTAGTAAAAATATTGGCAGGAAAAGAATGATAATAGAATCTGTTCTGCTTATCTATTTAAAAGAGGGACCCATTTTTTTTTTTGAAACAAGAATTATAATACCAAATCCAAAATAAGGCCTAGCAAAATCATTGGTTTATTATATTAAGAAGAAATAAATTTTTGTAAAAAGTTACACAAGGTTTATAAAAATAGCTAAAGCTACATCCTAAGTAAACGATGAGAAACAAAACAGAACAAAACAACAATAATTCCTTCTCTTTTTTTTGAATGACTGAAACAAAAGTAGCAAAAACATGTTCGAAAACATTTAAGGTACAATCTGATAATCATATGCGTCTATCCAAAATCATAGTACTCTAAATCCTCGTTATACTAGTGAGCAAGGCTACGATAATCACAGAGTCCTTGACTTATGCACATACTTCTAGAATTATGGTATTTAACATTTTTGCGGTGCCGCTAGCTTGGCTGCGAAAACCTTAAATTCCCACACCCGAAAAATATATCCAAAGTCAGACTATATGTCCTCACCATGCTGGCTAATGTGACTATAGAAGACTAGATTCCATAACATAGATGACCTAGCCCAAATACTTTCATCTTGCCAAAAATTAAATTAATCAACAATGAATTCTCAAAAATCAAATCAAATTTATCAACGAGCATCAAAATTCAAAAATGAACAAAATCCTTCAAATCATATAACCACAAACTCGGATGCTACAGCTAACATTAAGATTCAAAATTCCACAACCTTCATCAAATTCAATAAATACAAACTCAAATTCAATAATAATACATCAAAATCAAATTCAACAACAGAAAGTAAAGATAAATCAAATCAAGGAAAAAGAGTTTTCAAATCGGAGTTAAACAAGATTCTCAAGGGTCGTCCCAGGAATCTCTCAAGGGATCCTAATTATGATTGAGTATCTTCAAAAATATATCCTATTTCTACTGCAGGCTGTAGTGGTACTCTAGTTCGAATACCACTACACAAACTCGACCTGCATGGGCCACCACTAAAAACGTGTCATGACCCGCACCCACTGTTAGGGTACGAGAATGTAACAACGCCCAGCCTACGCCGCAGTGTCGGCGGTAGAACGCTGTCCTAGGTCACATCATTTAACAATATAATGCTAAGCAGATACAGTCTCAATCACATTTAAGGTAGAGCATGATAAGGTTAGATAAAACATAAAATCCAAAGAGATACGGGAGATAGAAGTCTAAGTGTCTAAGATACAAAAACCCAGAAATACAGCTCAAAACTCAAATACAGTAATCCACAAAGTAAATACAACTCCAGACAAATGAAATAACTATCTAAACAACCTCTAAGGTGTCTCCTCTAGGCTAGCAGGCAACCTCCAAGCTATCTGTAAAATTTATCAACAGGTCCAGTCAGGACAGGAACGAGCACATCTCATCTAGAAAACCCAAGTAAATGACAGAGAACTATAAAGCAGTTATAGGCAGTTGTATTGATGAAAATGGCAGTTTATATTCAGGTGATGGTAAGAAAGACAGATAAGGTGCAAGGAAAGTAAATAACTAAACAAGAGAAGAATCATAGCAATGAAGTCTGTAAAAATAGAACTAGCTGAACCAGGGTAATATGATATGAAGTCCAGACAATAATGTAGACCAGTGTAACTCCAATGTAAGTCCAGTATAAGATGAATCTAATACAAGATGAATCCAGTAAGGAACGATTCCAGTCATAGTGATCAATGATTCCAGGGTGAGTCCAGCCTATACTCTAGCAGTGTGTTTTAAAATACCGAGATCGACATGTAAACGGCTGTGGGTAATCCGGCACACCTCTCACTGATCAGGCAAGAGATGGCTATCATTCCAGTAGATTCCAGTAGGGGTGATTCCAGTAATGGGGTATGTCTACATGTCTTACTCTAGTATTTTCCTTCCCAGCAAGTGAATCCAGAATTTTGACACAATGATTCAAGATGAGTCCAGCCAAAATACAATGATACCAGTAAATGATTCCAGTAAATGATTCCAGTAAATGATTCCAGTAGGTGATTCCAGTAATAGAGATGATACCAGTAATAGAGGCCAGAAATAAAGGTGTGTCGTATACATAAATCCAAAAATATCCACACGTGTTGTAACAGAGAATCGCATACAACTAACTAGAACTGAAGTACAGTAATTGACAAGTAAATGAGAGAACTATCAGAGAATGTACTCGCCTGATAACCTGAACAGCTGATAAGTATAGGGGGTCCAACTGAAGCCACAGAGTCATATTTAAAGCAACACAGGTTATAAGATGTCTGGCTCCTAATTAGAACAGCACAACTCACAACATGTCCAGAAGGGTAATATAAAGTACTACAATGCATTCTACATGAATCTAGGTCAAATTAGGCCAAAGTCAACCCTTGGTCAACTCTGGTCAACTGCACTAGTCAAACTAGGTCAAACTAGGTCATGTCCTAACCCAGTAAGTCTTACTAGGCCTAACCAAGACTATCCTAGCAAGCACACATTAATACAAGGCTATACAAGCCAACATACACCCAACTCTATATAGCATGCAATTATTCAATACTCAAATAGGCAAGAATTCACATTGGATATACACTAGGTAATCTATTACTTTAAGCTATATATGTCTACACATATATACACATGCATATATTGGTATTCAACATTAGGTCTATAATCATGGTATTTTAAATGGTTATATAAACTTATATATTACAACACAATATGCTAACATATATATAATATACATACATAGCTAAGTTAACTATATTCATAAATACTTATTTAAGAGGCTATGTGTGTGTATGTGAACATGGCAAAGGGGCAAGTGAGGGTTAAATGGGCATACATAGTGTATACATATCAAAGAGTGTCAAAGTGTAAGTGAACAATGTGTCAAGTGTGATAGTGTCAACATAGTGTAAGGGGGTACATGAGGTAATATAGGATTTGTGTTAACATAGAACATTACATCTCATTAACTTGTATATTACATACATTATATCTATTATTACATTACATTCATGCTTGCATTCATTCATCATTCATTTATTCTCTTGCACTACTATATGTACCATACATTACATACTATGGAACCTACATATTCATTACAAGCCATACTTATACATGCTTATATTAGATTAAATACTTACACCTCGTATATCATTTATTTAACCACTTACTCATGCTTGTATTCTCTATTTAGTTACAAAATGTATATACATTAACATGGGTTAAAATCAAATAGAACATTATATTACACACAAGGGTGCACAAAATGCATAAACCGAATAGTAACTCCTACTAATAATAAATACTGTACCATCTCAGCATGAATTAAACTCTATGATTAAAGTATGTTATACATCTGTGTGTTAGCTTTTCGAAACTTTAAACGGATCGCGTTTTCGTTTCCGGAAACTTCCGGAATCGCGAAAACACCGAGAACGCGTTTATTTTTCATACAGCTGACACTCAAATAATTCTCCAGAAACTTACAGAAAGAAATAGGCCTATTAATACATGTTTTTGGAAAGCTAACTTCAATACGCTTCTTTTAAAAAAAATGGAAGATTAAACCGAGCTTTGAGCTAGAAGTTATGACATTTCTAAGTTAGGGCTGAAATAAAAAACGTGGATAAAAATCATGACGGATTTAGATAGTTTGAGCCAAAAGAATACACAATATATATCATAATTATCCACAACAATAATAGCAATAATAATATGAGGAACCACACTCAAAAACTTGATTATATAATCATCATGAACCATTTATTACATATATAAATATAGATACACTCTCATTACAATATATATATATATATAAATCTATATATGTAACATGAACACATCCACAACACAAAGGACACTCCTATGACCTCCAAATGGACACAAAATAGACACAAATGGAGATACAACCATGGGGTTCATTCCTATGGGTTCAAAATAGACCTATATGAATGAGGAAATGAAAAGGAGAAGGGATTTATACCTCCCGGTAGATCGAATCGAAGAAAAATCTTCCCGGAGCGACACCGACACGTAGAGATTCCAAA
This sequence comes from Iris pallida, assembly GCA_029216955.1. NCBI lineage: Eukaryota > Viridiplantae > Streptophyta > Magnoliopsida > Asparagales > Iridaceae > Iris > Iris pallida. The sequence goes on from JANAVB010007399.1 coordinate 18,773,750, forward strand.
AGGACACGAACGAGCTCCGAATCTTCCCAAACTTGGGTAGCTTCCTCCTTGGCTAGAATGGAGAAGGAAGGAAGAAGATTTGGTGGTGAAATGGAAGGATTTGGTGGAGAAATTGCTAGGGATTGCTCTCTAGAAATTTGGGGAAGAACAAGAGAGAGAAAAATAGATGGATAATGACAAATGGGAGGCTCAACTCTATCCTTATTGTGGCTGGCCATAAAGGTGGTTTTGTCCTATTAGGAAAAGTCCAAAAGCTCCTACTAACCTATTCTATGAGTATTAGGAAAGGGCTAATTGGTTGGGGCTAAATTAGTCATTCTAAAGTCTCTAATCACACTAACCTTATCCATAATAATTAGTCTAACCTCTAACTAAAATATTTCTATCATGTGGACTAAAATTAATATCATGTGGGCCATGTCTAACTAGTGTGTGGGTCCCACTAGAGTCAAACTACCCCGGGTCTCCGTTTCAAGTCGGATTGAGTTGAAATTCGAACCTGACCCAAATAACCCCAAAACAATATCATAAATAATAAAATAATATCAAAATAATTCAAAGAAGTCAAATGCAAAAATATCCTTAGGCCAAAAATGATATTAAAATATCATAATCACATGGTTAGGCTCTAGGTCAAACAATCTCTAGGATTTTACTAGCAAAACGTCAAAACCACAAGTCATTGATTTAAATAATTTTAAAATAATTTAAAATTACCAAAAATCATATCATGAATTAAATATTATTATTAAAATAATTATAAACACGAAATTTTAAAATTACTCTTAATCAGAAAATTAAAATAAAATGAAAAAAAAATCAACCCGAAATTTAGGGTGCTCACACAATACCCGTATTTGTTTGAGACCTGAGGTAATTCCTAACCTTATCCTTTAAATTTCGATGACGAAATTTTCTAAGGAGAGAAGGTTGTGAAACCCGTAACTTTAGGTAATTATTTGAAAATTTTAATTTATTAATTGTTAAATTAGGAAAATGCAACTCTCTGGAAATTTTGTCAAAACCCGTAAATTCAATTCTGTTGTTTTTTTCTAAATTATTAAAAATTGCGTGTTTGTTAAATTAATGTTTTATCCAATTATTATGATTAGAAAATTATTAATTTTAAAATAAATAAAATATGGATTTTTGTTTGTCATCCAGACCCGAAACCGAATTTAAAACTAAAAACATTCTTAGTTTTTAATTACAAATATTTTTATCGAATAAAAAAAATTAAAAAAAAACAAATTTGGCCAAAAGTTTTTAAAAATCCATTTTTTAGCTTTAGGTCCAAAGCCATTTTTTTCTCTCATTGAAAACCAAGCCTATTTGTTAAAGCCCAATGAAGCCTTTATGGTTTAACCCATTAGTTTTGAGCCTAAAGGCCATACTCATACTTCAACTGTCCATTCATTCTGTGAATGAATGAATGAATTTTCATTCATTAGTGTTGTACAGACTTTTTATTATGAATGAATGAGTTTTCACTCTTCATTCTCCAAGCTAACTGTCCGACCCCTTCGTTTCTTTTCCGAACGGATGTGGCCGTTCCCTTCCTCTTCCGTAACCGACATGGCCGACCACCCCCTCTGTTCTCCATCCTATATAAACCCCCTTCACCATTACCATCCCCATCACCATTTCTCTCCATCACAAACCCTAAATCCCCAAATTCTTTTCGGCGAACTCCGCCTGAACCACACCCTCTCGGCCGACGCGAGTCCGGCGCACCCCTCGTCGCCGGTCCCCACGAGTCCAGCCGCAGCCTCCAGTGCCGGACCCCGCTCTCCTGCGCGTTTCCCCGCGCCCGACCCTCTGTGCCGCACCCGAAGCCGGCGTCCGACCACAGCACCCCGCGCGCGCCCGGCCTTCCGCGCCCCTGCTCGGCTCCGCCCGCGGGTCTCCGAGCCGATCCCGACCTGAACCACCCTCTGCGTGGTTTTCCAGCACTGTTCCCTTTGGGCAGAGCTTCTCGAGCTCCGCGACGCTTCTCCGAGTTTCTGATTTCTCTTCTGGACTTTTCTCTGGTGTTGTTCCGTGGAACCCGCTGTGGTCTTTTCCAAGTTTGGGTGCCGTACACGCAGCCGAACTTCGGCGAGGCGTGTTTCGAGTCCGAGGCATCACTTTGGATTCCGTCGATTTCGGTAACTTCTGGATAGTCCCATAGTTCTCTTTTGGTCTGTGATGAATTTGGTCCACCGATTCCTTCGGGAATTCGGAATTTTGGTTCTTGGTTAGTTTCTGTTGGTTTTGCTTCGGAAGTAATTCTGTGATTATAGATTTTATATATATTATTTTGGGTTTTTAGTTAAAACTTGGTTCTGTGATTTTCTCGGAATTTCCGAGAATCTTTCGGAAAGGATTCTGTGAGTTTCCGATATTACTTCGGGAATTCCGATATCATTTCGGGATTTTGAATTTATTTCGGATAATAGTTTTGTGGATATATTTGGGTATCCCTGGTTTGGGATTTATTTTGCAGGAAAAATCGGCACGTTTCCATGTTTTTGGGTTATCCCGAAAATAGAGGGAATGCTGCCGAAATTTCTATAAAATTTAATTATATAGTTTTAAAATAATTTTTCGAAAAATGCAAAATATTTGGATTTATTTGGGCGACGACCGTATTGGTCAATGGGCCCTGGCTAACTGCAAACGAAATCGGTTTCGCCCGGACGTTGAGGCATTAGCTATAAAAATAATAATTTGACCAGTTCTGAGACTCAATAATATTTTATAATTATTAAATATTATTTATATTTAATTTTGTAGGCAGTTTACAGGACTAACGAATTTTTCTCTTATTTTAATTCTTGGAAATGTAAGGGCATAAGCCCATTTACTATTCTACAGTTTTGTAATAAGTAGGTAGTAGCTGTGGTTTTCTGGGTTTTTGTGAGAATGCGTAAAAATTAGGAATAGAAATTATATTAATTACAGTTTGGAAATTCACGATATTTCTCATTTAAAGGAAAAGTATATTTTTATATAACTATCAAAAGTATTAAGTTTTTTCCAAATAAACCGATAAATACAATTTTCTTGAAATTAAATGTAAATTGATGTTTCTTAATTGTAACGCACTAATAATAGCATTTTGTTTGTGTTAACTAAATCAAGACTAAAATTTTTATAGGACACAACTAGAAATTGCAACTAGTATAGCATCATTAGCAACCTTAGTTTTCTGAGACAAGTTTCCTAATGTAGGATCTCAAGGAAGAATCTGAACTTCCAATCCAATGTATCGACCCATCCAGTCAAATTATTTTAAGGCAAGTACAATTTTGTAGTAGATTACAATTAGTTAATAATTGTTTTAATGCAATTTTAAATCACGATACAACACGAAACTCTTTTGAGAGCATTGACTGTAACTACTATAACTATTGGAGATTGGGGGAGTAGTGTAGTGGATATGACCACATCCAATTAGCGTAACTGATTGTATTAGCTTATCCCTCAAACACACGGGGATAAGCCATACCATATCACTAGGATATTACTGTAACAAACCCATCCAGTCATATTCATTACCTATTCATATCTCACTATTTTAACTGTTAAAAAATCATTTATTTCAAATTGTTTAAAAGTGCACAATTCCATTATTAATTTCAATTGTTAAAATATCATGAATTTGTACTTTGCTCCCTCCTGACTGGAGACTATATTTTTAGGTCCTGTTGAGGATGCAGAGCTACTGATTAGTAGCTACTATGACCCTGAGCTATACCCTGCAGTGCTTCCTGAGGATGGATTACTGGATGAGGATGTTGCTTTTATTTAGATGTTATTTTCCAGTTTGTTGGTTTTAAAACAATGTTAATTCAGTTGGTGGTTTATGTTTGTACTTTGTACTGGACAAGTTTTAAGTTTTAATTTATCGAATAATAAAAGTTGTGGCAAATTAGATTGAGTTGTTGATTACCTGCTTATGGAGATACAGCTTACTGCCGCCGCCTCAACAGCGGTGCAGGCTGGGCATGATCCGATTCGACCCAAGTAATTGGGACCGGGTCGTGACATCCTCCGCCAGCTAACGTACCCGTAGTTCACCCCGACATCCATCCCGCTATCGATGGTAAGGACCTTTTGCGTGAGTTTGGAACCCTGACTATCATGGCTACGTCGTATATTTTATGTGCGAGCCTCCACCTTCTTGTGTGTCGCATACACGTTTCGAGCCGCATAGGGTATGTTCCATGTCAGAGCCGCATGAGATCTGTTGTTGTGATCGCATAAGTACCTCTTTAGCGGGGCCGCATAAGCTCAGCATAAACTCACTTGATTTGGACCGCATAAGCCTATTTGAATTGGATTGTATGCACTTATCTGCATTTGAGCCGCATAAGCGTATCTCTAACGGGGCCGCATAAGTCCACCTGATTTGGACCGCATATGCTCGCTTGAACTCGTCTTGTCGTATGAGCCTTTTAAATTTATTCGAACTCTGTCTCATGAGGCTGTGTTTGAACAGAGCCGCATAACTATGTTTAGTCACTGTAGCATGAGTCTCCACTAGTCGGAGCCACATAAGCTTTTTTCTGAGTTGGGCCGCCTGAGGCTTCTTTGAATCCGAGCCGCATAGGCTTAAGGGCACTAATCAATCATCTTTTTAACTTATTGCTTTTGTCTTTATCTCAGTAAATTTGTCGGTTAATGCTACTGGAGAACTCCTGGTAGGTCGTGCACAAGCTGCTCTGGACTATAGGTACGACCATATAGTTAGGCATGTGGCGGACCAGTTTCCTAGTGACGAGCCTCCGGCGAGATCGAATGCTCTCAAGAACCAGCCTTTCTATTTTCTCAATGCTATAATGAACTCGAGAAAATTAGAAGGGGAATACTTGAAGCCTGCATTATTCTTCGGAGATGCCTTGACTGTGAAGAACAGTCAGGTTCTGGATGTGTCAGAGAACTGGAATTTTGTTTCTAACGGGATAGCGATCCGCATCCCCCAAATGGAGCGTCACTTCCCACTATCCTGGTTCAATATGCTCCCACTGGACCGGAAGATAGAGGAGTCTTTAAATCCTACCCGAAGTGGGATGTTTGTGGGAGATATCCATTATAACAACAGTATGAAGTCAGTGTGTGCGGACAAGGTGCACACCAGTCGTTCTGTAATGGGATTGGCCCCGGGTACTTTCTTGAATGTGCCGGGTCCCAATTTCACATTTTCTGTAGTCGACACTTTTATGAACCAACTTGCTCGGAAGGGCTCCTATCCCATCGACCGGTTGATGCTCCCGAGTTGGATACACCCCATTCCCTCATGGACCAATCTGTCTATGTGGATCTTGCGAAAGTATAAGGCCTTTCTGTGTGAGATTGGTCTTTATCATGCTATTCGGGGAACCAGCCATGGCTTGTCCATAAACAAGAGACTATTCATATCTCTGCTGGAGATGTATAACCGCCGTACGGGAACCTTCTATACACCCGTAGGGGAAATGGGGCTTGCGCTCCATAAAATGCACGCGGTCTCCAAGCTTCCTTGGGGGGACGAAGCTTTTGAGGCGTACACTCCCACGAATGAGGAGTTCGAAGAGTTGGAGGGACAGTATCCAGGCTTCGTAGCTATTTATCAAGAGATATTGTGCCACTACAGCACATGTCAGCAGATAGCCAAAAAGAACAGCAGTTCGGAAGGGAATGCTCCCCACACCAAGGACTGGGTGCGCTATCTCTTCACGATGGATGCCTCAGGTCGAGTTACTTCCCGACGTCCTCAATCCCGGGAGGCGGTTCAAACTTTGGTGTCGTCGGCCAAGAGGGTGGCCACCACTAGTGACAGATTCGGAAGTAAAATTGACTCTTTTGGTTATTTTTATCAGGATACCCAAGAACTGTCAGAAAAGGCGCTCCTGGCGGGATTCTTGATGATATGGCTGCAAAATTGTGTAGTCTTTGGAGGAGCTGGTTCTATTGAACGGATCTGTCGTAATTTCATCCTTCCGGCTGTGAAGTTAGTTTCGCGAGTCAAGCTAGCTCTCCTCCCGGCCATGGTGTGAAGCATACACCGTGGCCTTCGCACTTTCACGTCCAAGGTCATCGCTCGCGATGTGACAAAAAGATTTTGAACGGACTGAGCTGCCCTATCATTATCTGATGGGGTGGCTGCTGATGCATTATCCGTCTCTGATGAGACCGGGCTCTGAATACGGCATAACTGACGACGATGCTTTTATCTTCCGTTATCGTAATGAGTCTTGGGAGTGCGAGACCATGCGCGCTTGCCGAATGGCGCTGGCGAGGGCAGATATGTACAATATTTTCGTATCTGTCCCTCGTTTTACTGCTGAGGAAATAGCGGCTGTACATCTCGATGGTATTGGGCCCCTTCAGCTTCTGGACGGCCAGATGCTCCTGTGGCTGCTTAATATCCGCCCCGCTCATCTGGTGTATCGCAACCGCAATACTGTCTTTCTGGAGCCTTATCTGCCCAGCAGGTTTGCCCGACAGTTTGGACACAGCCAGCTTTTTCTAGACAGTCCCAGCTCTTGTCTGGGTTTTGAAGGTAGCCTTCTTGACGGCATCAGGGCCTGGCACTACTATGATACATTCCATAGCCGTACCATTTTCTCGGTTCCTGCTATTAAGGCGCCGATAGAGATTTTGTATATGACAGCTCTGTACCATGTCATGGCGAACAAACCCCCTGTCGGTTTTAACCCGGGTGTCAGTTTTATTGTCGGTACCGGCCTGGAGGAGAGGTCCCAGGGGGCCAAGACGAGGAAGAGGAAGAATAGAGTTGAAGTACCAGATTCGGACTCCACTACTGCGGATGATGAAGGCGACAAGCATGATGCAGATGATTCTTCCCTTCCGTTGGAAGATATTGGGGCGGATCAGCCGCCTGTTTTGCCAGATGAGATGGCGGCAGATCAGCCACCCGTTGCGCCAGGCCCTGTTCGAAAGCGTAGCAGACAAATTTCTCCTGTTGGCGGTATTCCTCGCTCCCAAAAACTGGCTGTGACCAGACACCGCAAATTAACTATAAGGGAAAAAGGCGAGGAAGTTGACCCCGCATCAGAGGTAAACAAGTCGCTACCGGTTCTTCCTTTCTTTTAGCTTTGATTTTAATCATCTTTCTTCCCTCTTGTAGATGTCAGAAGAAGAGGAATCTCAAGTTGCCGAGGTCGTGACTCGGGATGACGGGGGCTCCGGTGAGCCTGCTCCTGAAATTGCTGAATTCCATCAAGATAATGCTGATCGAGTTGTCTCTCCCTTCGAGGTGGCTGGAACAGAGGAGCCGGCCGAATTTAACTTGGAGATCGCGGGTGAGGAGACTATGCCAGCTGCGAGCGAGCTGCAGCCTCCATGCTCCGCCCCTGGTAAGATAAGCCGAATCTTAACTTGCGAGGAGGCCTATCTGCTCTATCATCACATCCTTCGGGTCACGTCGATTGATTGTTGTCATGGATATGCAGGTCCTGCCTCTCCAGTGCCGATGATGGCCACTGTTGAGACAGACTCTGCCGAAGGGGCACTGGCGGAGAGAAGCGTACCCCCTCCCCTTCCGGCTCGTTTTGATGGGCCTCCCGCGGGCTCAAGTTCGACAAGTCAGGTGATGGCACAGCCGGGGCAGGGGACGATGGTCCTTGCGTCTTCCTCTGCTTGGACGGCTCCGAAGGTCGATCTCTCTGCCCTGCCAAGTGTCCAGGCTCTTCGGGTGGCCGAAGAAGAGTTAGCCGCTATCTGCACATCGTTCTGCTCGAAATTTGTCCCCTTGGTGGCAAGTTCTAGCACAACTCCATCGATGTTACAGGCCACGCTTCCTCTGACGCTATCCTCTACAGAGGTCCTGGACAAAGCATTACAAGACGTGGTCGACAGCTTTTATCGTCACTTGAAAAGGGGGATAGAGGCTACTGTGGACAGAGGGACCTCTTTCGTCTTGGCCCGGCAATGTGCCCAAGGTCAAATTGATATCCTTAAGGCCCTTCCCGGTGGGGCTGGGGTGGCTGCACTTCTGGAGGCAAAATTACTAGCGACTGATCAGCTAGTGGCCCAGCTTCAGGTATTGCGGCAGGCTGATCTGCATACTGCTATAGATCAGGAGCGCGGTTCCCTCACAGCTGCTATAGAGAATGCAAGGGCTGCTCGAAATAAAACCAGGCCGGCCATACTGAAGGACCTCCGCGATCTGTCTGATCGATATGATCAATTGAGCCATGAGAGTGATGATGTCACGGCTCGGGAAGTGACTGCCTCCCGCGGGATCACTGACACGTGGGAGCAGATCCTTGAGCTTCGGAGGAAGTTAGCTTTCTTTGAGTCTGAGCTTGAGGCTGCCCGTATCGACAGGGTGCTAATTATCCAGGAGGCTGACAGAGTTAATCAAGCTTCGGCTGACCTGGAAATTGCCCTGAAGAAGTTGGAAGATGACTGGCGGGCCCTCATGGACTTGGATAATGGGGAGCGGTTGTCCCAGGAGGCTGAGCGCCGAGCTAGACAGCGGCTTGAGCGGGGGACCACCTTTGTGAGAAACCGCCTCCTGGAGTTGTGTAGTGCCGAACCATAGTCGGCCTTTTCTCCTTTTGTTTCTGTTCTTTTTTTCTTTTCTTTTCTTTTTGAGAGGGACGTGGTCCCAAAACATGTAATGCTTTTTGGCTTCCAAATAAAAGAGTATGTTTTATTTTACCCTTTATTTGTACTGCTTGTTATGTTTGTGATGTTATGGTGGCGTTTGCCCCGCATGGGGGACTTATTTGTGGACCTGTTACCCTTGGCATACCTTGGTTTTAGGTACGGATAACAAGTTTGATTGGGGATACCTAGAACAATTCTACGGCAAGGTGACCATGGACGTTCCGGGTATCGGGAGATAAAATGCCATGGAGCAGTTGGGCTCCCGGGGCATGATGAGGAATGGTGGGCCTGTACTAAGAGACTTAGCAAAGGACATTTGTGGGCCTATTATCCTTGGCATACCCTATCTTAGGATACGGATAACAGGATGAAAAGGGAACCAACATACTTACTCAGAGGTAATGAGGACGTGGCAAGTATGAGGGTTTAACCGTGGAGTCTTCCTACTCAGAGGTAATGAGGACATGGCAGGAGTGGACTCAACGAAGGATATTTGTGGACCTATTATCCTTGGCGTACCCTGGCTTAGGATATGGATAATTGGGTGAAAAAGGAACCGACATACTTACTCAGAGGTAATGAGGACATGGCAAGTATGAGGGTTTCATCGTGGAGTCTTCCTACTCAGAGGTAATGAGGACATGGCAGGAGTGGACTCGACGGAGAATATTTGTGGCCCTATTATCCTTGGCATACTCCGGTTGTGGGTACGGATAATAAGTCGAAAGGGAATCAACATACTTACTCAGAGGTAATGAGGACATGGCAAGTATGAAGGTTTCTTCGACGGAGCCTTCCCACTCAGAGGTAATGAGGACATGGCAGGAGTGGACTCAATGAAGGAGGGTACATAGAACGACTCAGAGGTAATGAGGACATGGAAGTTCTATATAAAGGGGTGATTTGTTTTTGGCGGAAGTGAAACGACTCAGAGGTAATGAGGACATGGCCATTTTGGAAATTTGTGGATCTGTTACCCTTTTTGTGCACTGGGAGTACGGGTAGTAGATCATGAGGGAGGATCTCTTTCAGGAAGAAAGTTCAGAGGTATGGTCATACATGACTTACTATCTGAAAGAGTGACCGAAATGTGAGTTCAGAGGCACCTGCGAGTACATAACTCGATAATCTAGGAGATTGTGAGTTCAACGGTACGGGAGGGTACATGACTTAATAATCTGGAATTTAGAAATGTGAGTTCAGCGGCACCAGCGGATACATAACTCGATAATCTAGGGTATTGTGGATATGAGTTCAGCGGCACCAGCGGGTACATTACTCAATAATCTGGAATATTGTGGATATGAGTTCAGTGGCACCAGCGGGTACATAACTCAATAACCTGGAATGTTGTGGATGTGAGTTCAGTGGTACCAGCAGGTACATAACTCAATAATCTGGAATGTTGTGGGTGTGAGTTCAGTGTTACCAGCGGGTACATAACTCAATGACCTGGAATTTTGGAATATGAGTTCAGCGGTACCAGCGGGTACGAAACTCAGCAATCTGGAATTTGGAATACGAGTTCAGCGGCACCGGCGGGTACATAACTCAATAGTCTGGAATTTCAGAATATGAGTTCAGTGGTACCAGCAGGTACATAACTCAATAGTCTGGAATATATCGTTTAGACATAATATTTCTTCAGGAACTTGCCGTTGACGGGCAGCATGAGCAAGTCTCTGTTTTATTTTACGAGGCGGTAAGCACCGTTGGAGAATACGGCTTCAATGATAAATGGACCTTCCCATTTTGGCTGGAATTTGCCGGCAATTTTGTGAGTCATGACCATCGGCCTCCGAACTGCCAGAACGAGATCGTCCACTTGGAATGTTCTGATTTTAACCTTCTTGTTGAAGGCTCCGGAGATGAGTGCTTGGTATAGCTCGATTCGTTGCTGAGCCAGGAGGCGCTTTTCATCTGAGGCCTCCAACTCTTGTAGTCGGCGACGGAAGTTATCATCCGTCGTCAATTGGTAAGTAAGGGCGACGCGGAGTGAGGGTATTTGAGTCTCCAATGGGAGAACTGTCTCACTCCCGTACACCAGGAAGAATGGTGTGTTCCCTGTGGCTGTTCGAACTGTAGTGCGGTACGCCCATAAGCATTCACCAAGCTTCTCGTTCCAGTCGCATTTGTTGGACGATACGAACTTCTTGAGATGTTTGATGATTGTTTTCTTGAATGCTTCTGCCAACCCATTCGCTGCAGGGTTGTATAGCATCGAAGTAATATTCTGGATGCGGTACTTGTCGCAGAACTGATGGAAGGCGTGGCTTGCAAACTGCGGACCATTATCGTGGATGATCCTTCGGGGCAGTCCAAAGCGATAGATGACGTGATGCTTGAGAAAGCTGATCATGTTTGAAGTTTTGACTTCTGCAAGCGGAACAGCTTCCGTCCATTTGGAGAAGTAATCTGTGATGGCAAGTATGAAGTGATGTCCTCGAGAAGAAGGTGGAGTGATCGGACCGATGATATCCATTCCCCATGCTTCGAATGGCCAGGACGCTACTGTCGGATGTAGAAATTCGGATGGTTGGTGGATGAAGTCCGCATGGACTTGGCAGGCTTTGCACTTTCTTGCATAGTCTATCGCATCTGCTACCATTGTGGACCAGTAGTAGCCCATTCGACGAAGACGGTCTTGCAATTTTGGGCCAGGCTGATGGGCCCCGCAAACACCGTCATGAGCTTCGCGTACGGCTTCTTTGACTTCTGTATTCGACAGACACCGAAGCAATAGCCCATCGTAGGATCGCTGATACAGTATTTTCGTCTCTGTATCGTAGAAGAATCTGAGAGAACGCCTTCTGATGGAAGTGGCTTCCTTTGGGTTCTCGGACAGGATGTCGTAGACTACGAAGTCAATGAATGTTTGTCTCCAGTCCGGGACTTCATCAATCGTTTCGGCAGAATAACTCGCCACGAATTGAATATTATTCTTGGGACAGACCAGTTCATGGCCTATCACATCCACTGATTGGCGAGCATAGTTCGGAACCGCTAGGGAAGCGGCAAGGCCAGCTAGGGCATCGGCTTCGATATTTCGGAGTCTGGGAACGTGTTCGATGAAGAACCCCTCGAACGACGAGATGATATTGATCGCTATTTGGTGATAGGGGATCATGTCTTCATGGCGGACTTCGTATGAACCCTGGATCTGATTGACGATTAACTGCGAATCGCCGTATGCTTCAAGGTATTCTACCCCCAGCTCTCTTGCAAGTTGGAGGCCAATGACCAAAGCGTTTTACTCGGCCACATTATTAGAGCAGGGTTATGTGAGGGAGTAAGCGTGATTGATCACCAATCCGGAAGGAGAAACCAGCACCACCCCGACTCTGACGACGATGTTACCCTTAGGTCCGGTCCTTGAGGCACCGTCGAAGAACATTCGCCATATATCATCGTGAGAGGTTGCATGCAAGTCAACGACCTCATCTGGGATTCCTTCATATATTTTGGACGACTCCGAGCCTGGGTGGGCTGCTAAAAAGTCTGCCAGAGCTTGACCTTTAACAGCCTTTTGCGGGACGAAGATCATATGATAGGGGGACAACAATATTGCCCTTGTAGCGAGGCGAGAGCTGAGTGCCCCTGGTTTAGTCATGAGGACCCTGAGAGGGTTGACTCGTGAGATCACATGTATGGTTTGTCCTGTGACATAGTACCGTATCTTCTGATTGGCGAACACCAGGGCGAGGCATTCCTTCTCCACGGCGGTGTATCGGTGCTCTAGTCCAATCATCATTCGGCTGAGGTAATATATGGCTTGTTCATGGCCTGCATCGTTGTTTTGTGCTAGCAGAGCGCCGAGGGAATGCTCCATTGCTCGTACTTAGAGCAGGAATGGTTTTCCAGCAACCGGGGCCACCAGGACTGGAGGGTTCGACAAATATTCTTTGATGCTGTCGAAGGCACGTTGGCATTCTTCATCCCATACGAACGAGACACCTTTCTTCATGATATAGGTGAATGGCCGACATCGCCTGGAGAGGTTAGAAATGAACCTCCTGATGTAAGCTAGCCTCCCTTGGAGGCCTCGAAGTTCTCGGAGATTTCTCGGGGGACCCATCTCCATGATTGCCTTCGTCTTCTCAGGGTCTACATAGATACCCTGGAAGGTGATGATGAAACCCAAGAACTTTCCGCTGGATACGCCCAAAAAGGATTTTGTGGGATTTATCTTCAGGTTGTGTCCTCGCATCAGGTCGAATACCGTCCTCAGATCTTGGAGATGGTCACCCTTATAGCGACTCTTGACGGCGATGCATCAACATAGCACTCCACGGTCTTGCGCAAGTGATCCCTGAAGATGATACTCATAGCTCTTTGATATGTGGTGCCAGCATTCTTTAAACCGAAAGGCATGACTGTGTAGCAGTATGTGCCAATCGGTGCTCGGAATGATGTATGCTTTTTGTCGTCAGGAGACATCTTGATTTGGTTGTACCCTGAAAAATCATCCATGAATGACATGCGTTCGAAGCCGCATGTATTGTCGATCATGATGTCTATGATAGGGAGGGGGAATTCATCTTTGGGACATGCCTCGTTTAGGTTGCGGAAGTCGATGCAGATTCGAATCTTCCCGTTCTTCTTGAGGATCGGTACTATGTTGGTGACCCATTCTGGATGTTGCTCCTCACGTATGAAGCTGTTGGCTATGAGTTTGTTGACTTCGGCTTCGATTGCATCCATGACGCCTGGGCGGAAGCGTCGTTATTGTTGCTTGACTGGTTTTGCATCTGGCCGAATATTGAGTTTGTGAAGAGCAATATCGAGATTTAACCCCGGCATGTCTTCATAGCTCCAGGCGAACACATCAATATATTCTTTGACAAGTTTCAGCAGCGATTCTCGCTCTTCGTCTGTTAGGCTTTTACTGACGAAGATTGGTTTTGGAGAAGATTCGCTGTCGAGATCCACTTGTATGACCTCATCTTCAGTAGGAGGTTCTCTCTGTTCGAACCGCTTTTCCCATTGTGCATCCAACTGTTGGACCCACGGCTCTAACTCGAGGATTTTAGGAATGTCTTTATCTACTTCGTAGGCGTCGGCGAATGCCATGTTGACTGACAGGACTTGTCTGAATATGTCCCCGATGCTGGCATCCGAATCAGAAGTTGGTGACCCAGTTGAACGTAAATGCCAGTCGTATTCTTCATCTGAACTTTCAGGGGTCGTTGCGGGCGTAATATACCCTAATCCACATCGGGTCTTGCTATAGTAGTCCCGTGGTTTGCCAGCCGGGACCAGTGGCTTCAAAGGTAATCGTCGCCCAGTGCCGTAGTTCAAGCCTGGCGTAGGCTCAAGATCATACCCCTGTTTTTGCATGAGGTATTTAGATTGGGGGCTATAAAGATACAGAGGTAGTCTCCCGGCGTCTGATTCAAGTTCGACTTCTTCTATGGTGAAGGGCTGCGGGTCGTCCTTTTGGCCGAAGATGATTGGATGGTCCCCTCCCTCGATTATGCGGTAAGCATCTTCTACTGGAGTAAGCTGGTTTGCGGTGTACATATTTGTCACCTGTGTGTGTAGGTGAGTGCCTATACCGTGTTCCATAGCATACATTGTACAAAGCTTATCAAGCTCGAGGTAGTTCAAAGATAGCCCTTTATTGATGAAGTAAGGTATCTTTTCTAGCGGGATTACATCATCTACGAAGGGAACATCAGTGTGGGCAGCCACATACTTGGCTAGCTCTGGTTCTTCTTCGGCCACACCCTGTATAAATGAGGACTGAGAGGACGACCTGGGCAGCTTGATCGTCAGGGGTTCTGCCGGTGGAGCTGAGCGTGGGGTCGTTGGCAAACTAGCGACCCCCAGTTTGGTACTCGATGCTGGACGGGGAGTTGTTGGCTCGCTAGAAGATCCAGACTTTGTATCGAGGTGACGATTCTTTCTGGGAAGGCGTATCGTCATTGGCTTGTTGGAGGGATTAAGCTTCTCCATTTGTGGCTGGCCGACTCTTGGCAGTCTAATTGTCAGTGGCTCCATTGTGGGTCTTGGCACTTGGCCAGACCTTGGCAGCCGGATTATCATTTGCTCTTCTTGTGCTGATAGACTGATTGCGTCCTTACGCAGAGTGGCTGTAAGGGGTGCGGACTTGCCAGGTTTGCGAGCTTGGAGGTGGATCGTCAGAGGTTCTTCTGATCCTGTGGCTGTCTCTGTACGAGCTTGCACATCTCCTTCACCAAGGTGCCTCTTCGACTTTTCGTATAGGCAGGAGTCTGAGTAGTAGGATTTAACCCCTTTGAAGGAATCGATGTCGGCAAATTCTGTCCTCACAAAGCCGTGTTTGTCGACATACTTGAAGCACTGGTGCAGGATGGAAGGCACGATCATATAATCATGTATCCAAGGGCGCCCCAAGAGGATATTGTAAGAAGTGTCCGCATCTATGACGTAACAGGTTACTTCTGAGTGGAGATCGCCAATTTGGCACTTCAGACGAATCTTTCCAATTGGGTAGCTCCTGTCTGAATTGAAACCGCTGATGGCGGTGCTTGTTGGCGTCAGGCGATGCATAGGAATGCAGAGATGATGTAACAGACCCTTCGGGATGATGCTTATGGAAGAGCCAGGATCAATGTGCATCCGATCCACCTTTACGTCGCCGATGTATCCAGTGTAATATAACGGACGATCGTGCAGGTTGGTTTTGATGAGCATATCCTGCAGAGTGAAGACAATATTAGGCATCGCTCCCGTGCAAGCGCTGTCTTGGAGATCTGCAGGCGGGTTTTCTTCCGTGAGGTTGACCTGAGCCAGGTACGCATCGGCGTTCTGGAGTGCATCGCTCAAAGTCGTACGAACATCCTTTGAGAGTCTTAGGTGCTCGTATAATGACAACTTGGCCGGTGTGTTGGCCAATTGTGCAAGATGTCGAAGTTGTAGGGCCTCTTTTGCCCTTGTGGTGCCTCTTTTCGGAGGGATTTATCAAAGCGAGTCTCCTTCGGCCTAGGCTTGTCGGTCGTTGGAGGCTGAGAAGGTCCTGGAGCATCAGTTGTAGCGGGCTGATGATCTTCAGCCGAGTTATCAGCCATATGTTGGGATTGTGCCCCAGACCGAGTGACGACGGCTGTGACTTCTTCGATATCTGCCGAGATTGTGCGGCAGGATCTGACTTTTCATTCTTCTTCTTACGAATAGAAGATGGTGTGGACTGAGTCACTTCAGTTACTAAGTCTGGATGGACCCACATAACCTCCCTCCGTGATGTGGTGAGGGGCACTAGACCAGCAGCCCGATCCCTAGGAGGTAGAAGATTAGCAATCTCCATTGTCGCCAGAGGGATAGGGACCACACCGTCTTAAATTTTTGTTGGAGGGAAGCTGCCAAATTGTACGGACACCATATTGGCTGCCACGGTTACCTCTTCGAAATCGATGGCCAGAGCGTTCGAATCGATGAGATTTTGGATATACCGTTTTAGTTGGTAGCAGTCGTGTGTAGCATGGTAGACGTAGCGGTGGTAATGTCAGTATTTTGGGTTCTCCATTTCTGCCGACCGAGGTTCCCATCTTGGTAGAGGGAGCTGAATTCTGTCTCCTTGTATGAGCATGTCCAAGATAGGCTTGACGTGGCTGTCTTCGAAGGAATAGGTTATTTGTGGCCATTGCTTGTCTGTCGGCTTTGACTCGGGTTTCTGGGCTGTGTCGGCCACCATAGCCTGCTTGCCCTTGTTGTCTCGATTGTTGGCGGAGCTACCCCCATTGTTATTGTTGGCATTAGGACGCCTGTCCTTGTCCTCTCCCTCTGAGATGTGCAATCCCAGTTGGCGAGCCTCCTTCAATCGTTCTTCGACGTTAGTGGCACTGATGATAAACGTATTCCAGTCCTTGAATTGACTTTCGCCCATCCAGAGGCTGATTGTTGGAAGCAGTCTCTTTTGGCAAATCTCAATTAAGGAGGAATCCGGGTTACCAGACGCAGCTTCATTGCGGTTTGGCGAAAGCGCTCAATGTAGTTCCTTGTCAGCTCTTTCTCTCCTTGGACGACGTCCATGAGGGTTGACATCGTGATATCCTATCCTACTTCATAAAATCTCTCCAAGAACATGCGCTTGAAGCTGGCGAAGGAGTGGATACAGTTGTCCGGCAGGTTGCGATACCAGTCGAAGGCGACTCCTTCCAATGCCCCGATGAATAATCGTGTAAGGATGGCATCATCATGGAACAGATGGTCGGTGGTGACCTCGAAGTAAATGATGTACCGACTTGCAGAGGTCTTCCCATCATAAGGATTGATATTGAACGGCTTAAATCTTGGTGGGAAGGGGACATCCCTCCATGCTGTAGGGTATGGTTGTCGTATTTTGAGGTCTTAAGAGGTTTTTCGAGCGTGAAACATGGCTCGGAGCTCCTGGACCTCTCTTCTTGCTTCCCTGGCCTCATCCATAGTGGTGGAGGCCGTCATTTCTGGAGGATTATTGCCCGGGTTCGGTGCCGCTGAGTTCGAGTCCGCATTGACCGCGGGACCCGCGCTTGTTTGGCCAGGCGTCCCTCCTTGGAGAGTTGGAAGGGCCGCTTTGATCTCGTCTACTGATTTGACCAAGGCATGCAGTATGGCCTCCAGAGTGTCGATGCATTGACGATCACTGGAACCACCTTGGTTGCTGTCCGTCATGAACACCGTCTTTACATGAGGAGAGATGGAAGGAACGGTGGAGGACGTGCCCTCCAAATCATACCCATGTAGCGAGAAGTCATCGGGGTATACGGGAATGTTCTCCTCTGGTTCGGACTCAGAAGGGATAGTACCCCCAGCTTCAGAGTTTGCTTCATCTTGGGAGTCGTGGACGTCCTCGGGGACGTCGGCCCTTACTGTATCTGATGGGAGAGTTGTCTCCTCGGGCTCATCTCCTTGGAACATCGGATTATCGTGGATGTTCTGAGGAGTGCTACCCCCAGTCCCAGCAACCTCCAGTGGTGTGGACGATGAATCTCCCATTGTAGCAGATTTTGTCTTTGAACGGGTACCTTGGAAAACTCCGGTGGTGGGCATCCGTTTAGACGATAGTCTCTTAGTCATAGTGGTTGAAATCTTCGGGCTGGGAGCATTGGTCTTCTTTCCTCTCCCATCGGCGGGGATTTTCTGAGCAGAGTTGCAGGAGACAACGGAAAGTGCCTCGTCTTCTGAAGACGGTTGTTGCAGTCTTTGAAAGACGGACTGCTGGTCTTTTCGTACCGTCGCGTTATTGCAACATCAGTTGACGATGACTTGGGTGCAGTGACGTCCGTGAGAGGACTCTTTGCACCCCGAGGCACCTTCTCTTTCCTTACGTTTGTGGAGGATGGCCTCACGCAAGTTAGATGGGTCCGGATCGACCATGTTTGCTCCCTGGATTTTGGGAGACTTTCGGGAACCTCT
Organism: Iris pallida; assembly: GCA_029216955.1. Taxonomy (NCBI): domain Eukaryota; kingdom Viridiplantae; phylum Streptophyta; class Magnoliopsida; order Asparagales; family Iridaceae; genus Iris; species Iris pallida. The sequence continues at coordinate 18,791,726 of JANAVB010007399.1, forward strand.
CTGTCCGTTTGCCGCCGGGGGCTGGACTCGAGTGGTTCTGTACAACTTTTCATCAGAGGCCCGCATGACAGTATGTGGGATGCTCAGATGGTCAGAGGTAGGATCAGCGGACCGAGCTTGCCAAGCTCGTGCTGCCCTAGACTTCTTCACTCTAGTGCGTGAGGGCACATAGTAGGAAGAGTCTAAGTGGTACTGGAGAGAGTCAGACATATCTTCTTGGGAGCATAAGAGATCAGGACCATAGGAGAGGCGGTCGAAGACAGAGCCGCGTGGAGTAGGCGTCATGTGGCTGGAATCAATAATCTTTATGCGGCTGGCAGTCGTAGCCGCATAGGTTTTCTCCATGCGACTGGAAATCCTGGCCGCATGAGTGTTCTCCATGCGGCTGGAAATCCTGGCCACATGAGTATTGTGCCTTTGGCTAGCAGTCTCAGCCGCATGGTCATCATTCGTGCGGCTGGCAATCTTGGCCGTATGAGTCTTCATTTGGCGGCTAGTGCCCTTGTTCGGTTTCTTCCTGGAGCACATAGAATCGCTCTTTGCCCCTGCAAGTCCAGCAACGTAGTGCTTTCCTCTGCCGGACTTGGGGACAGCAGAGTCCTCTATGGCTTGAAGTGGGGTCGTACAAGAGTCACCTTCGCCGTCTTGGGTAGCAGAGAGCACTCCGTCCAGAGCTTCGGAAGGAGCAAATGACTTTGGCCTCCACTCGCTACGAGCTTTCTTTGTGCGCGTTCGCTTCTGGACCGGGCCAGCGCTTCCTTCGGAGAGCATTTCTTCAAACGTCTGTTGGTCGAAGCGGACGACCATCTTCGGTTGCGTGGAGCCAAGTTTGGCTGCATCCGATTGCGTCACCAACTCCTCAGCCATGGAGAAGTTTGACCCCAGCAGAGTCGCCATCATGTTTGCCATTGATTGTAAAAGAACAGAACAATTATCGGAGGACTGAACTTAGACTCACAATACAAACTCGCTTGTACAAAGAAAGCCTAGGGACAAAAACCTAGGTACAGCAATCTAAGTACAATTGTTTATTTTAGATTCTGGGGGGTGACGGTAGAGGCTCGAAAAAGCGACGGCAGCTCTGCCTTACTCCTTGGACGATCGGGTGCAGCCTTGGCTCTGTAGAAGAAGTACTTGGCGTTGAAGAAATGCTCTCTTTATTCTCTCTGGATCCGAGGGGGGTGTGCTCTCTCTTTCTCTGCTCGTCTCTGTCTGTCTCTCCGTATATGTTGCAAGGGAATGGCAGCTTGCTATTTATAAGAGTGGGGGGCATCATTAGGATTTTGCAGTGATTACCCATTCTCAAAAGTAGGCGGCTAAGGATCAATGAATCTGGGCCACTCATCTTGAATATAATGGATCTGGGCAATTAATGTGATTGCATCAAATCTTTGTGGGTAATTAATGATGATTGACATAAATCTCCATGATTTGTTATGCCAATCATGAATTTCCAGCCACGTGTCATTGATTTGCTTGATTGTAAATGATCTGATTTGATTCCAATATTTTATTAGGATTTGTTGATGGATTTCGGTCGATTTGATGCCACGTGTCCCATTATCATGCCACGTGTCTTAACTGCGAGCCACTTAGAAAATCTGAATAGCATGAGGACTACTGCCCATTGAGCCGCATAAGGCTGGCCACGTGTCAAGGCTGCTTGGGAGTGGCCCCTGAATATTTGAACCGCATGGTGGTGATCTGAGCCGCACGAGCGTAGGTGACCACATGATATGTGCTTTCTTCGTGAGCCGCATGGAGATAGTCCTCGTGAGCCGTATGGAGATAGCCTCTGCTTGAGCCGCATAGGGTAGCCTCTGCTTGAGCCGCATGGGGTAGTTCTCGTGAGCCGCATAGGATAGCTTTGGCCTAAGCCGCATGGGGTGGTCTCTGTTTGAGCCGCATGCGACTGTCCATATGTCAAGGACGCATGAAGGTTTCTGGGTTTCGGAGGATTGTGTCAGAGATCTCCTTCGTTTCCCTAGGAGTCTGCCATTATGACAGAGTCATTATTGCATCTTTCTGTCATTGGTCAGAGCTGTCAGCCGTCAAGACATTAAATGCAGTAGAAGACAAAGGAAAGAGCTGTTGAGGACCACGTGGCTCCTCTCTGAGCCGCATAGACGCTTGAGCCGCATGGGTCCTTGAGCCGCATGAGCTCTCTGAGCCGCATGGGGATCCTTGGCCGCATGGATCTTTTTTTATCCTTTTTCATGCTTCTACAGGGTGGTTGGGGGGTAAGTGGGGGTTGGCTCGGGGGTGGGGCAGGGGGGACGAGGGCGGCTGGAGGAGGGGAGCTAGGGTTAGGGTTCGGATTAGTGGTGGGTATGTGTGGGTGGGGGAAGGGGAGCGAGGCGGTTGGGGCGGCTGGGGGAGGGGAGCAGGGGGGTGGGGACGGCTGGGGGAGGGGAGCATGGGGGGTGGGGGCGGCTGGGAGAGGGGAGCAGGAGGGTGGGGGCGGCTGGTGGAGGAAAGCAGTGGGGGTGGGGGCGGCTGGGGGAGGGGAGCAATGGGGGAGAGGAGGGTTAGGGTTCGGATTAGGGGTGGGTATGTGTGGGTGGGGGGGGGAGGGGAGCGGGGGGGGTGGGGGAGGGGAGCAGGAGGGAGGGGAGGGTCAGGGTTCAGGTTAGGGTTAGGGGTGGTGTGGGGGGATGGGGAGCTTGGTCAGGGACACCGATAGTGCCGAAAAATCTGATAATTTAGTAATAATTATTTGTTTTTCGACACCGAAAAATGTGATACTCCGATTCGAACGCACGAATAGTGCTGATATTTGTAACAAGTAGTTTTGTTGGTTGGTTAATTGGTGACATGGTGATCGGAACATATAGTCCCTGCAGCCATTCGACTGGTGAGGCAGAAACTATGGTTAGATATGGTGATCAGGACATAGTCCTGCAGCCATTCGACTGGCGAGGCAGAAACTATGTAGCCGTAGATAAAGTTGACTGTCCTCCGATCCTCATCCCTCGGCAATGATAATATGACAACCTATCACTATATCTTATATAGTAGTAGATGATGTCTTAGTATTACATTATGTGAGTTCATCTTGATTCTGTTACATTCTTCAGATACTAGATACGATAAGAACATATACTACACCATATGTACAAAACATAGATGATTCACACTAATGTATGCTAGAATGAATTTTGGGTTGTGTTCTGAGCTATTCGTCCCCATACTTGGCAATTAAGCATGTGAAATATAACTTGTGGTCGTTACTGCAGAAAGTGCAGACTGACATGAAGTGACGCATGAAAAGGAGGAGATCAAAGCTGTAACAAGTAAAGTTGTGTTTTGGATGTTCTACTCTTGTAAGCTCTTTGTTCAAAAAGCAAGATGTAATAAATACAGAACAAGTATCGAGTTTATAACTCTTGTAAGCTCTATACTTGAGTTACGAACTCGATACTTGTTCTGTATTCTTTAATTATAGCTTGCTTTGTGAACAAAGAGTTTACAATAGTTCTTTTTCCAAAGCACAACTTTTCTTGTTCCAGCTTAGAGCTCCTCATTTTCGTGCGTCAGTTCATGTCGGTCTTCACTTTCTGCAGTAACTTCCTCCAATTAACCTCCCTCCCTTGGCAATGATGATACGACAACCTATCTTGATTCTGTTATTATAGTAGATGATGTCTTAGTATTACATTATGTGGGTTCATCTTGATTCTGTTATATCCTTCAGATACTAGATTCGATAAGAACGTATACTACACCATATGTACAGAACATAATGATCCACACTAATGTATGCTAGAATGAATTTTGGGTTGTGTTCTGAGCCATCCGTTCTCACACTTAAAATAAATATGAATTTGTACTGTGAGAGCGCCGGAGGGGGGAGGAGAGAGAGTGAGAGAGTAAAATAGGAGGAAATGAATTGGTGGGGGGAATATAATTAGAATTTAACGACGTTCATACTAACGTCGCTAAATTAGTCGCTATTAGCGACGTCATAGCGACGTTTTGCGACGACTAGCTCATGTAACTATGTAGCCGTAGATGAAGTTGACTGTCCTCCGACCCTCATCCCTCGGCAATGATGATACGACAGCCTATCACTATATCTTATATAGTAGTAGATGATGCTTTAGTATTACATTTTGTGAGTTCATCTTGATTCTGTTACATTCTTCAGATACTAGATACTAGATTCGATAAGAACATATACTACACCATATGTACATAACATAGATGATTCACACTAATGTATGCTAGAATAAATTTTGGGTTGTGTTCTGAGCCAAACGTTCTCACACTTAAAACACATATGAATTAGTACCGTGTGTCAATCTTTGTTTTTGTATTTTCGACGAACCCAGGGATTGGATTCTGTATTTTGTATTTTGGATTCTGTATTTTGGCTCCAGCTACAGCTCCATTTGCATTAATCTACGGTACGGCATGGTGATCAGGACATAGTCCCTGCAGCCATTCAACAGGCAAGACAGAAACTATGTAGCCGTAGATAAAGTTGACTGTCCTTCGACCCTCATCCCTCGGCAATGATGATATGACAACCTATCACTATTTCTTATACAGTAGTAGATGATGTATTAGTATTACATTATGTGAGTTTATCTTGATTCTGTTACATTCTTCAGATACTAGATACGATAAGAACATATACTACACCATATGTACAGAACATAGATGATTTATACTAATGTATGCTAGAATGAATTTTGGGTTGTATTCTGAGCCATCCGTTCGCACACTTGGCAAAAAATCAAATTTTCTGTATTTTATCTGCTTTCGAAAATGTACTCAAACGAGATGGCACCTGTTATCACAAATGGCACCTAAGACCCGAGGATCTCGCTTGAGGGAGGCACAGATGCTTGTGAAAGAGGAGGTGGCTCCAGCTCCAGAGGGCAGTTCCACCGAGAGAGCTGCTCCAGAAGTAATTCCTAAAGCCGAGGGAGCTGTGAAGGAGGAGGTGGCACCACAGGGCAGTTCCACCGGGACTTCCAGTCATCCATCTCCTCTGGATATTGATCTGGCTGTCGCGGATCCTACTTATGCGCGCTGGCTGAGGGAGTTCTATCTGCCCCAGCATAGACGACAGTAGATGCATATATTGACTGGATTTGTTTTGATGGATATATCTCATCTGGATATTGTGATGGATATTTGTTTTGATAGATATATCTCCTTTTGGATATTGTGATGGATATTTGTTTTCTTGTGTGTGAAGTATATTGGTATAGCTTGCTATGTGATGCATATTGTGATGTATATTTGTTTGTGTGATGTGTGATGCATATTATGATGTTCCGAGAGGCTTGAGGAGACGACCAATTATTTTTAGTCTATTCTGGATTGTATTGTGCGGGCCGGTATTGAGTGTTCCACCGAAAGGGTCGGCGAACCCAGGGATTAGATTTTGTATTTTGGATTGTACATTTGCATTCTGGATTCTTTTTTTTATTTTTTTAATTTAGCCACATTTTTAGCGACGTTTATATTCGTTGCTAACAGTTAGCGACGAATATAAAGGTCGCTAAAAACGTCGCTAAATTGTTGACGTGGCAAACAATCTGATGCCACCACATCGTCGCAAGAACGTCGCTAATGTGTCGCTAATCGGCGACCATTTTAAAACGTCGTAAATAACATCGCTAATTAGCGACATTATAAACGTCGCTAACTAACGTCGTCATAGCGACGTTTTTTTCGATTAGCGACACGCTTTTTTCCGTCGTTTATTAAACGTCGCTGAAAATGTCGCTAATTTAGTTTAGCGACGTTTTGGCCGAGGTTAGCGACGTTTTGGAACGTCGCTAATCTGACAAATTTTTGTAGTGACCGTTAATTTTTTAATGGTTAAGATTAGATGACTTAAACAAAATCCAACGTATGTGAAAGAGATGATGCAAAAGTGAGGGAATGTTGATCCCTCCTCTATAATTTTTTTTTTTTTGAAAGAAGGTAATTGTGGCGAACGCTCCCATCGGGAATCGATCTCCTGACCACTCGGGCCGCATACATCTCTCTTAACCACTAGGCTAGAGGTCATTTGCATATATATATATATATATATATATATATATATATATATATATATATAGAGAGAGAGAGAGAGAGAGAGAGAGAGAGAGAGAGAGAATAAGGGAGGTGAGGTGGCTATATGTCACCCCCCATGCTATCATCATGCACTTGCACACTTTTGGGTGCATGATGATAGCATGGGAGGTGCAGGGCCGGCCCGGAGTTAATGGGGGCCCTAGGCAAATTTTTAAAATGGGGCCCATATATAATATAAAAAATTGAACTAAAAAGTGATACAGCCAAGGCTAGAACCTAGCACCTCTTGTGTACAAGTATAACAGACTACCACTACACCACAAATGTTTTATGATAGAAAATGATCATATTATATATTAGTTCTATTTTCAATATAAGATTACTAATATACATATACATATACATTTAAATTAATTTTTTGGGCCCCCAAATTTCATGGGGCCCTGGGCTGTCGCCCTGGCCGCCCTGGGCTAGGGCCGGCCCTGGGGAGGTGACACATAGCCACCAGCCATAGGGTGACACCTCACCTTCCTTATTCTCTCGCTCTCTCTCTCTCTCTCTCTCTATATATATATATATATATATATATATATATATATATATATATATATATATATATATATATATATATATACTAGTCTACATGTACGTGATTTGCACGTATTTTAATTAAATATCATAAGGTCAGTTATCGTCTTTTTATTTTTTTCAGGTGATTATTTATGTGTGTGTTTATTTTTTACAATGCTAAGAGATTTAAAGTACAAATTTTGTTCTTTTTTTTTAAATTTTCTATTGAGAATAATAATCTTTGAAAAATGGTGTTGATAGAAAAGTCTATTACCATTGGAACATGAAAAGTTGTATGAAAAAAAAAACGAAACTTGCATGCAAACTTTATTGCGTTGACTTTTAAACATAAATGACATGCAAGTTGATATAATAATATCATATTTATAAAATACTCAAAGGTATTTTAGGAATTCAAAAGTTTTTCACCACCAAGTTTTCCTATTATATATATATATATATATATATATATATATATATATATATATATATATATATATATGAAATAAATACACCAACCCCCTATATATATATATATATATATATATATATATATATAAGCTAAATATAAAAAATTTATATTTTGAAAACCGAACTGAATGTCGACTTATTCGTCCAGTTCGATTCAATTTTCGATCTAAAACTGAATAATACTCACCCCTAGAAAACATCCATCCATATATACATGTCTTAACAGTTTGTACTCCCAAGCCCTAATCCATCCATTCACTACCAGTCAAGAGAGATGGCATTTCTGTTAGCAGTTTGGGTACATCATATATTCTTCTTATTCTTGAAGAGAGGCCGAGAGCTCTGCAGATGTGGTGGAGATGACTGCAGGTTGCATCAGCAATTGGAGTATCGATGTAGGTGTGGTTCTGGTGACCAACTGGCTGCACACATGCCTGCCTCCATCTGAAAGCCAGTCTGGAACACTTTGTTGTTGCACAGGAAAGAACAAGTATACACATTATTCTGCTCCGACACATGGCATGAGCTATCAAATGTCGATAGTGCAGAGGCATGCATGCATGACCCATTATTGAAGTTGACATTTTCAGCATCAGCATCATCTCTGTATAATTAACACAGACTGTCAATTCCCATGCGCCAGTCCAGATCCCTGTTAGCAATCACCCGAATAAAACTCCTATTATATGCGATATTTTCGAACTTATAACACTTAGGTATTTTGACAAATTTAACATAAAAAACTTGTTGGCAACCAGTCTAACTAACCAAATTTAACCAGTTGTTTAAGTATATGTGAAGTTTCTAATCTCAACCAGTTTAATTTTACTTGCAATGTGGATTTATACTCGTACTTTTGTCAGGTCCAATTTTTTTTTCGTTTGCCAGGTTTCAGATGAGGGCCGGCCCTGGCTCAGGGCGACCAGGACGACCGTCCAGAACTCACGGATTATGATGACCCAAAAAAATAATTTTAAAACATAAATATGTTAATAATTTTATATCTAAATTAGAACTATTATGTACCATGGGCTCCCCCTTCACACAAAATTGTTTTGGGATGTTTGTGAACCGACCATTTATGAAAACCTCTGCTTGTTAATTTTTTCAGGCACTGGTTTTGATTGGCTCAAAAACCTCCCAAAACCTGTGTAATGTAATTTTGGGTGGCTTTATAAACACCCCAAATCGGTGGGTTTTGAGGGGTTTTATTATTTTATTCCATTTATATCCTCACAAAAATATATAATTATAACTACTTATACCCGGATAAATTGCAAAAAATCCCTCGTTATATTTCCGCTTTTTGCACTAAAAGACCCCATGCTCTTAACAAATCAAAAAGTATGAAATATGCTCATTTAGTCCCTTTTTCGTTAACTGGGATTAAGTGGCCTGTACAATGACCATTTTACCCCTCTACTCTCTCCCCCCCCCCCCCCCCCTCTCTCTCCGGTGGTGCGGGGGAGGAGGAGGAGGAGGAGGAGGAGGAGGCCGGCGGGGAGCAGGGGTGCAGGGAGGAGGAGGCCGGCGGTGAGGAGGAGGGGGGGAGGAGGAGGCCGACGGGGAGGAGGGGGGTGCGGGGAGGAGGAGGCCGGCGGTGAGGAGGGGAGTGCGGGGAGGAGGAGGGAGGGAGGAGGAGGCCGGCGGTGAGGAGGGGGGTGCGGGGAGGAGGAGGAGGAGGCCGACGGGGAGGGGGGGGGGAGGAGGTAGCCGACGGGGAGGAGGGGGTGCGGGGAGAAGGAAGCCGGTGGTGAGGTGGGGAGTGCGGGGAGGAGGAGGGAGGGAAGAGGAGGCGGCGGTGAGGAGGGGGGCGGAGGAGGGAGGGGGCTGTGAGGGGGAGGGGGGGTGCTGGTGGAGAAGAGGAGGGGGGGGGGGGGGGTGCTGGTGGGAAAGGGGGGTAGTTTAGGTATTTTTGTTTTATTTTTTTTTTATAAAAAATCACTAACGGTCAACTTACGGTGAAAACTAACGGTAGGGGGCTGACCGAGCAAGTCATAGATTACGGGGGTCTTTATTTGCTAAATATGACTAAAAGATCTTTCTACGCAAAAGGTATACATCTAACGAGATTTTTTTTTGCAATTTACCCACTTATACCCCTCCCTATTTAATTTTATTCGTGTAAAAACTTTCAGAACCACTCGTTAGTTAATTACCAAGCATAGATTGGACTGGTTTAAAAGCCGCTACTTAAAAACCATCAAAAACTGGACCACTCATAACCGGTACTCTAAAAATACCTCATAATCACTACCCCTACAATTGCCAAACAGGCCCTAAAGGTCTTTAGTTCAATCTTGATGGTAACTTCTTTTTTTTAAAATTTTCTTTAGTTTTTAACATTTTTTACAATATGTATGAAGTCCTATTTTAAAATTTTTGACTCGGGCCGAGGCCCATATGAGCTCATTGCGGCCATGTTCCAGATCATTTGGTCCCTGAACAATGAGCAAAATACAGAAAAATTAATTTCTCGACTCTGCTGAGGAAGAACATCAGCAACCCGAAAATGGGATGAATTATTATGTATTAGAGGGACTACCCTTAAACGTTAACTATCACTAAGTTTTACACGTATTACACAGGAACAACTCTTATTTGGAAATTAATTATACCGAATATTCTATGTTTTATATTTTCTATAAAATTATAACCCTAACAAACCTCAGGGCCAATCTCTTCCAGTTCAACTGATTTGGGCCCACCTTTCTTTTCATATACATAGTTCCTGCATTTCCAAACAACCAAAGGTCAATATATGTATGAGGTATATGAGTACACCAGAAGTTTGCAGTAGCCACAGCCATTTTACATTTGTAAGATTGCTACCAACCTACAATACAATTTCTTTCCAACTCAACTTTGTTGCATCAGTGTAATATAATCAAAGACGCTGTAGGTTGTCCGCAATTTATGATCGCGAACATAACCGCAAATTATGTGGCGGCCTTCAATTTACTTTTTGGTCCGAGTTTAAGGAAGTGGAGTCCGGTAATAGTAGGAAGACTATTGGTTAGTTGCCATATAGACCTACAATTACGTTTACGGTCACAACTAGCGGACAATACATCATTTTCGTATAATCAACCATGGAAAAATAAATGTTATTTATGAGGGCACATCAATTTTTGATCAGGGCTATCCCATTTCAAAGTTTGATTTATTTACAAGTTTGCCATTGAAAAAATTGATCAGGGCCATCCCATTTCTAGGTATAAAAGTCACTTTTTCTTTGTCTTCTTCATTTCCAAAGCTCTCTCTCCACCTTTCTCCAAATCCTAGAATGATTCCTCTTGTCCCCATTTGTGGTTCCCAACTCAACACCTAACAAATTCTTCTTCTCCAAACCCTAGAATAATCCTCAACACATATTCGTAGTACTCGGTATGTTTTTGAGTACGTACTAGATGACTAAGTTTGTTAAATAATCGGTTCTTTCCAAATTATTGAACGTTTTATCACAATGTAGGAAATATGGAAGAATTTGAGACATCAAATCTATCAATCGATCAGTCCGGTCTTTCCGAAGAACACAACATTCCCTCCGAAGAACTCTTGGTAGGTCCCCGACCTACCTACAATATTGCGTAGTCGACACTAGGACTGCCACACATTCAGGTAGTCCTATGTACTTGAAGGACTGCCAAAAAGTGTGGCAGTCCTGAAGTTGATCTTCTATTCAACTAGACTGCCACATTTTCTGGTAGTCCAACAAGTACATAGGACTGCTAGAAAGTGTGGCAGTCTAGAAGATGATCTCGTGCTTAACTGGACTGTCACAATTTCTGACAGTCCAACAAGTACCTAGGACTGCCAGATATTGTGGCAGTCCTTAAGTTAATCTCATGATTAACTGGACTGCCACATTTTCTGGCAGTCCATCAAGTACTTAGGATTGCCAGAAGTTGTGGCAGTCTAGTTTAACAGCAGTGTGAGTCCTGAATTAGATATTGTTTTGGTTTTGTCGTTGATTTTGTTTTAAAAAATTTAAAAATTTATTGTAGGGCAAATTTATTGTAGGGCACATCATCTCCTATTTGTATTGATTTGAGAAATTTATTCTCAACGGATATTGCCTTTGAATCTTATGACGAAGCATTAGAATGGTGCAGAGAAGTTAGAAGGCAATCGAACACAAACCTTGTCATTTCAAGGTCATTACGATCTCGGTCGAGTCGTAAAACTGTAGATCTTGGATATGAAAGAGGTGGGGGCCTTCAAATGGTCAAAATACATTCTACAACAAATTACTTGGCCAAGAAGATGTTGGAGAATTGTTGACAAGCATTCCGTGTGTTGATCAGACTACTGGACCAGAATATTACATGGATGTACCTTTTGTTGCATATCTATTCGTTAACAAGTACAAGATACCAATTATCATTCTTTTCCAGAATATTAGCAATACATTCTTCTCAATGTGCGCTCCTCCGGCAGACTACAATATATCCAATCTACATACAATTGGACTCGACGAAAATCACTTTGTTATCCCGTGGTTGATCGGTCACTCTCCTATTCCTCCCCTGCGTCAGTTTGGTATAAACATGCTCCGAAAGAATCGATCGCTTGGACGACACCCTACACCGATGCTATAAATGTCTACAAGAAGATAACGAACTATGTGGAACCTATACTGAGGCCGGAGGACCACTATGATGTATTAATTGACTGATGTGTAGGTGTAATTTTGTAACATTTTTGTGCAGAAGAATGGAAGAAAAATATGCTACTTTTGTAACATTTTGCATAGAAGAATGGAAAAAATATATTACATTTTGTGTATCCTATATGTATCATATACGTATCCTATATGTACACTATTCGTATCCTATGTGATTCCTATGCACGTCGTATTCGTGTCACATATTGAGTATCATATTCATGTCACTTATTGAGTATGTTATTGGCAATAAGTATGCGTATCATAGTTTGCGTCAACAATTAATTGAGTATCTTATTGACATATCAAGATTTGATAGTAAATATATATGGACTGCCCAGAAACTGGGCAGTCCATACTCACAACAAGTTTTAAGTAAGACTGCTTAGTTTTCTGGCAGTCTTCTGTACATAGATGACTACCAGGAAACTGGGCAGTCCAAGTGGTTAGGGAGAGGGCCTCACTTGGGGAAGGTCCCAAGATCGAGCCCCCCCGTGGGCATGGGATGGCTAGGTGGTCGCGGGGCGGCCACGGTCCCAAGCTGGCGGCCTCAAGAAATGGACAAAAACGAGAGAGTATGGACTGCCCAGAAACTGGACAGTCCTGTTAGCCCAATTATTATATACCTTTGTTTTTGAAAATGGCTAATCAATTAAGTTACCATAATGACATCACTAATAAACATGTAATCACTATCATGTTGCTATTTAAACTTAGCATTGTCCTAAATATTCTATATCATATTGCTATGCTTGTATCATATTGCTTTGTACGTCTAATATGTTCTTATAGACATGTAGTAAGCATGATCAAGCTTTGTCAAACCAGGACATATGCAATGGAGAATTATTGATAGGCCAAAGACGGCGTTATACAAGAAGATTTCTCTTAACCGCCTAACGACCTATCCGGGACCTCGCATCGGGGGTTTCGCTGTCCGGTCAGCGGATAGGGGTCGGGGGCAGCGCCACCCGTGGGGGTTCGGGGGCGAAGCCACCGAAAGGTATTCAGATTTTAAGATCTGTTTATCTTTGGACGACTGTCGTCAAGGAAAAATACGTCTTTAAGTTTGCTCAAATTTCAGAAGAAAGGCGTCACCAAAGGGCTCTTGGTATTCCTATTTTATCGATGTATTTTACATATTTTGAGTCTAGGAATACGATATAAACTGCATCGTACTGGCAAATAGGCAATCCAAGAAACGTTTTCAAAATACTCTTTTATTTTGAAAACAAGCCCACTTACAAAAGTCCAAACTACTTTCTAACGGCTTGATCTTTTCAAAAAACCCAAAACCAATTTCCAAAAATCTTGACAGAACTCCAACAGAACTCGGCCAGAGTTCGGCCAGAATTCGGCCAGAGTTCGGTTAGTGGACGTTGGATTTTGAACTTGGTCCTCCTGCAATTACGGATCTTACCGAGATTTTCTCATAGAGTTCTGTCCGAATTATGCCCGAATTTTGCCTTTGGAAAAACTATAAATAGAAAAGGATTTCGATCATTTCAACACACCAATTCACTTTCTTATCTCTTCTCTCTGAGCTAATACATTCTTCCAAAGTATTCCAAGCTATTCATTCTCAAATCCCAAGCCAGTTACAATCCTCTAGTCGATTTGCCAGTGCGGTACGGTCTAGAAGCTTCAGAGCGATTGTAATCAGAGGCTTGATTGAAGATAGACACTTCACAATTGAAGTTGATCGAGTACTTCATATCAAAGCTCACGTTGTAGAAGTTGCAAGAACTTCGGATGAAAACTTGTGGTATTTTCCAATAGTGGATTCAATTGGAAGCTAGAGTTCTTCCGACTGGACTAGTCCTCACAAGAGGGAAACCAGTATACATCCTTGAGTTTTCGTTTGCTACAATTTTTAAATAGTTAATTTTTGCTGCCTACTCTATTCACCCCCTCTAGAGTATTGCGCTTTACAACTCGTTCATACAATCGGTCCTATAATTGGTATCAGAGCGGGTGCTCCTTATAGAGGTATTATTGCTCATACCAATTGTGCCTACAATTGATATCAGAGCGGGTTATACAGGTAAAGCGAGATTACATTGCTATTATATTCTTATTTATTACAGCTGTTACATAAATTACAGTATCACATATGGCAAGTATGTACTTCACAACTGAAGAGCAATCCTCAAGTAGACTCTCATTATTTGATGGAACAAACTATAGTTATTGGAAGATACGGATGACCGTCTACCTCAAGTCTCTAGATTTGTACTTATGGTCAATTGTTGTCAATGGCTACAAAAAGCCTACTATCACTTCTTTCTCATATCCTCTATAATCAACAAGCCTTATTATAGTTACACGGAGGAAGAGAAGAAGTTAGATAGCCTTTATGCAAAAGCTACACATATCCTTTATTGTGTTGTAGATATAAATGTATTCAATCTTATTACTACTTGCACAACATCTTATAAAATTTGGAAAGTTCTTGAAGCTACTTATGAGTGCAGGTATGAAAGCAATACTAGCAACTCCAGAGAGGATGATAGTTTTCATAATGATGCAAATATGTGTATGATAGAATTGGGATTTAAGGTACAACAAAATCTCTTATACGAAGAAGAGCTTGTATGTGACAACTGGAAGAAGATAGTGTCACGACCCACTACCTAAATTGTTGGGACAGATTGAGGCATGTCCAGCCTACGCTTGAGTTATAGCGTAGTAAGCTGTTTAAAAAAAAGTAAACAGTAAAAGATCAAAGTGTGCTAACAGTTCCATTTGTCATATTGAAGAAATCATCACAAACACAAAATCTAACATACGAATATGTTCAAAATACATAGCCAAAATGTAAAACTGGATACAGATCCAGTAACAAAATACATAGTCTAAACAGTCCTGCTCTCAAAGTCCAGAGCAACTAAAATAACAAACTAGACGAGTTTCTCCGTAAGTACATCCTCGTGGGCTAAAGCCTGATCCTCAATGGTGATCCTACAATAGGAATCACATAGCAACTCCTCCTCGGTAAGTATACCTGCAATGTTTTCTGTCAGGAAGGGAGCAAGTACTGATTCTACAAACTAAATATACGGAGCATGGAATGAACAGAGGTGTAATAAACAGGAATCATGGCATATCACAATCTTTCATGTAGAAGATACATTTGACATGACGACAGATGTACATGTAATGTTTAAAACTGGAGCAGGTACGAGATCATCAATAGGTGTAAAATGTACTGTGGCACAAGTATATAAAATGTACTTTCGTACAAGTAAGCAAGCGATAGATGTACATACACACAAATACAGCTGGTACGCCTATGACAAGGTATACATATAAAATATCAACCTTGCTCGGTACATACGTACGGGAGAAGGGGGCATGATCACGTACTCAGCTATTAGTTTCCCCATAACCCAAGTTATAACATGTGAGAAATGCAAGAACAGTTTTAAAGCATGTGAACATACGATGGGTACATAAAAACATGTAAGATATAATTTTTTATTTTAAATAACTGTATTAACATAGATCATACGCAATTTATTACATACAGTAAGTAAAGTTTGTAGGGTTACTTGCCTTATGAAAAGTTAGGGTATGAATATGAAGCTATAGATGTCCGGCGTCCTGTCACTGTCAAAAAGGATATATAATCTTAGTTCTTATACTAAGCTTAATACTAGAACACTAGTGGTGTGACACGACTTTCTAACTGGACACCTAGCCAAGTGATGACTTAGCATAGGAGACCAATGTGGGGTGACACAATACCTAAACCAACTTTTTAGGGTCTCTATACTAAGGTAGGGTAAGGACCCAATACTAAAATATCTCAAAATCACACATAACTTCACAAGACATAATTATTAAATTAATAAATCAGACTGTACACTAAGTTCCAACAATTATTAAGATAGGCAAAATGCTCCAACACATATAAAATAAATACCAAAATGATTCTTGTTAATTATAGAAATTTATACTAATTTTTTTGGAATTTATAAACTAATATAAATGTTTATTAAAAATTAGTTAACATAAGTACTTTGAAAATGAGTTCTGTTTTCCTATTTTTATAAAAAGACAAGAATACAATTTAAATCCTGAAAAAATTATATTAAATTAGCCAAATTAACATAATATTTAAATACAATTTTTCCCAGATTTCTACAGCATTTATATACTGTCTAAAAATTCAAATACAACAAGGTATAGTTTCTGAAAATAAATAATTAATTATTTAAAATATTTATTCACGTATACGAAATTGAACCGAAGTCCAGATACGGGACCCAAGGCCATGAATCAAGTCCGATATGACTCGTACAGATCTTGAATATATTTAGACTCATTTAAGTCCACAAAACCCATGCTAGGTCTGGACTCAAATGGCCATAATTCACATAATACGTAAAAATATGAGTTAAATATATATAAACATATGCATATTAAAATAATATAATAAGATTTTAATGTAGTAAAACATATTTAACCATAATATTTACTGATAATAAAATAACATGTGAATTCACATCTATTAAAACCTAGCACAAAATATATATATACATAGAAATACATATATACATAGAAATACATATATATATATATATATATATATATATATATATATATATATATATATATATATATATATATATATATATATGTTATAATATATATGTATATAGAAATACTTATAATATAATATAAATATAGTATATAACAGTATACATATATATATATAAACAGTATATAGAAATTATATATATATATAATAGTATAATATAAAATACTTATACATATACATACATATACATATATATATATATATATATATATATATATATATACCCGTATGAATAGTAACCAAATCCAAACCCTTTAATAAACGGGTTTAAACCCAATAAACATTAAAACAAACTCGAAACCCGATTAATTAAACCCGTTCCTGACAGTTAGGGACACGAGCGGTCGAGTCTGACACCGAGTCTTGTATCCTGGTCCAATACGACACACACGACATGAATCTCGCGTGTCCGAGCACACTCATGAGATCCTCGACACTCGGCAACCTCACACACGTGTACACGAGACACGATACAAGCCACAGAAGAAACGATACGTACGTGTCCGGCGAGGAGACGCTGTTGGGGCTGCTGTACGGCGGAGGAGGTGCCGAGGTGCGACGAGGAAAATAGCACTGGGTTTGCCTGAGTGTGGCAAACACACTGGTGGTGGTCGGAGGCGACGACGACGGCTAGAACGATGGGGATCCTAGATCTAGGGTTCAGGCGAACTCGACATAGAAGACGGGCTAGGGCAGTGGCTACGGTGGTCATAGAGAAGAATGGAGTTAGGGTTTCGGTCGGAGGGGAGTTTATAGGGTCGAATCTAGGTTTAGATTAGGGTTTCGATCGCCGGATTAGGGTTTTAGGTTAAGGTTACGGCGAGGTCGGCGGAGGAAGACGACAAATCGAATGCGGTGGTCGTCGGGTGGTTTAGCAGAAGAACCCTCGACAATCAAAAATTTACAAAAATACTCCACCGCCTTGCAGTATGCAAAATCCTAATTTGCAAATCCTATCCCGCCATGTTCTGTGCCAATTAAATTTGCACAGACAATTCTAATATTACAATCTGACATAATTTTTTTTAAACAATTACAAAACTAATTTTAAAAATTACAAAATAATATTTTAGCCTTTAAAAACCATTTAAAAATTCTAAAAAATTTCTAATAATTATAATAAATTATTTTAAGGCTAAAAATGTTATTTGTACTTAAAAATCCTTAATTTAAAATAATTAAAATATCAGGGGCATACAAATCTTCTTTCCTTGAAAAATTTTGTCCTCAAAATTCACAAGGATAGAAGACTCTACAAACATTTAATATAGCAAGCAATTCAAACAATGACTAAGGCTACTATTTAGACTAACCTCTAAGGTATCAAACGGACACGGATGTCCCTCTCGCGGCTGGTAGGTCGAACAAGTAAGGATATCTCTCCCTCATGTCCGATTCCCTTTCCCATGTAGATTCTTCTGGAGAGTGACAACTCCAAGCTACTCGGACTAAGGGTATGACTTTGTTCCTCAGCCTCTTCTCCCTTCGGTCCAATATCTCCAATAGCTGCTCAGTAACTGCAAGACTCGGCCCTATCTCCAACTCTGAATGATCCAGTACATGGCTGGGTTCGAGAACGTATCTCCTCAGCTGAGACACATGAAAGACATCGTGAACTCCCGCCATGTTGGGTGGTAGTGCAACCCTGTATGCTACCTCTCCGATCCTGCCGAGTATCTCGAACGGTCCAATGTGTCTAGGGCTCAACTTGCCGCCTCGTCCGAATCAGATCGTCCCTCTGGTAGGTGATATCTTCACCAACACCATATCTCCGTCGGCGAACTCCATCGGTCCGCGACTAGCATCAGTCCAGTGTTTCTGCCAGTCCGGAGCAACTCTAAGTCTGTCTCTGATCATCCTGACCTTCTCTGCTGCCTCAGTGATCATCTCTGGCCCAAGCATAACTCTATATCCAACATCATCCCAAAAGAGCAGTGTATGGCATCGTCGTCCATATAATGCCTCGAATGGAGACATGCCGATGCTGGCTTGGTAGCTGTTATTGTATGAAAACTCTTCCAAGTGAAGATGACTCTCCCATGATCCTCCAAAGTCCAGTACACAAGTCCTCAATATGTCCTCGAGCGTCTGAATCATCCTCTCGGACTGTCCATCAGTCTGTGGATGGTATGCTGTACTGAACTTGAGCCGACTGCCAAGTCCTCCTGCAAGCTCCTCCAGTAATGGGATGTAAATCTGCTGTCCCAGTCTGATACGATGCTCATCGGTACTCCGTGCAAGTGAACTATCTGCTGCATGTATAGCTCTGTCAACTTCTCAGTGGAAAGTCCCACCTTGAAGAGTATGAAATGAGCACACTTTGTCAGCCTGTCAACAATAACCCATATGGCATCATTTTCTTCTTGGGAACGAGGAAGCCATGAGACAAAGTCCATCGTAATGTGTTCCCACTTCCACTAGGGAATGGATAACGACTGCAATAGACCGGCTGGTCTCTGACGCTCTGCCTTTACCTACTGGCAAACTAGACACCTCAAAATAAAGCGTGATACATCTCTCCTTATCCCGTGCCACTAGAGATGTTCCTGCAAGTCACGGTACATCTTGTTGGCACCGGGGTGAATAGAATATTGCGATCGGTGTACCTTCTGCAATATTGTCTCTATCAGCTCACCCTTTGGTACGCATAACCGACTTTCGTGCCTCAAAGATCCATCCTCTTCTATGGTAAAGTCATCAAGCAATCCAGCTAAAGTCTGAACTCTGAGTCTGCAGAGGCTCTCATCTGTAGACTGAGTCGCCTTGATCTGCTCCATCAGACCTGACTGAATATCTAGCGCCATCATCTGTATCACTGATCTTGGCTGAATCATCTCAATATCGAGCTACTTCAGATCTTCCTACAAATATCGATCCATCATCAGATACCATGACATTGGATGCCTGCTCAGCGCATCCGCTACCACATTTGCCTTTCCAGGGTGATACAGTAAATCGATGTCGAAGTCCTTCATCAACTCCAACCATCTTCTCTACCTCATGTTCAACTCCTTCTACGTGAACACATACTTCAAGCTCTTGTGGTCTGTGAAGATTTTCACTCGCTCTCCGTATAAGTAGTGTTTCCACAACTTGAGTGCAAAGATCACCGCAGATAACTCTAGGTCGTGAGTAGGATAGTTCTGTTCATGAGTCCGTAATTGTCTAGATGCGTAGGCAATCACTTTCCCATGCTACTGCAAAACACATCCTAGCCCCTTTCTCGAAGCATCTTTGTAAAGGTGAAACCTCCAGATCTTGAAGGTAGTGCCAGAACTGGTGCAGTCGTCAGTCTCCTCTTCAGCTCCTCAAATACTGCCTGGCAGTCCTCTGATCAGATGTACTCTGCATCCTTCCGTGTCAGCTTCGTCATAGGTTTCGCTATTCTAGCAAAGTCCTAGACAAACTTTCTGTAATAGCCTGCTAATCCCAAGAAACTCCTAATCTCTGAAACTGATGTCGGAGCCTTCCATGTCTCAACGATAGCAATCTTTCTGGGATCCACTGAGATCCCCTCTCCAGTGACCACATGACCGAGAAACTCCACTCGGTCGAGAAAGAACTCGCACTTCGACAATTTAGCATACAACCTCTCTTTCCTCAGAATCCCCAGGACTTTTTGCAAGTGTTCTTCGTGCTCCTCAGGCGTCTTCGAGTATATCAGGATGTCGTCGATAAACACTATGATGAATTTATCCAGATATTGATGAAATGTCTTGTTCATCAAGTTCATAAAGACAGATGGCGCATTTGTGAGACCAAATGGCATCACCAAAAACTCATACTGCGCATACTTGGTGTTGAATGCAGTCTTTTGGATGTCTTCAGCTTTGACCTTCACCTGGTGGTAACCTGATCTCAAGTCTATCCTAGAGAACACCTTCGTCCCACTCAACTGGTCGAACAAATTATTTATCCGAGGCAGAAGATATTTGTTCTTAATGGTGATGGCATTCAATGCCCGGTAGTCAATGCATAACCGGACTGTACCATCCTTTTTCGCCACAAAGAGCACTGGTGCTCCCCATAGAGAAGCACTAGATCGGATGAAACTCTTTCTCAACAGGTCATCGATCTGCTCCTTCATCTTCACGGCCTCCTTGCGGTTCACTCTATAGCAAGCCCGGGACACTGGTGATGAGCTCGGTACCAAATCTATAGTGAACTCCACATCTCTGTCAGGTAGAAGTCCTGGAAGATCCTCTGGAAATACATCCATAAACTTTCCAATGATAGGGTGTGGCAGTGCTAGCTCCCCAACTGTAGCACAACAGTTCGTCTCTAGGCTGATCTCCGGCCCGGTCCTCCAGACACTGAATGATATCGTTCCTGGGGGACTGAACAAAATACTATCCTCATGACAGTTTATAGCTGCATGAGCGTAGCTAAGCCAATCCATTCCCAATATAATATCATATTCGGAAAGTGGCATCACAAAGAATTGTCCCCCAAACTCTCTCACAGCTATAGTAATAGAGCATCTATAGATAGCTCTAATGGGTACTGGTCTGCCTCCTGTCATTACTCTACTCATCTCCTTAGTGGGTGTAGCTACTAAATGGTGTTTTTGCAAAAATTCTAATGACAGAAAGCTATGTGATGCACCAGAATCAAACAAGCATATGGCTAAAAAAGTATGCAAATAAGCATGACCTGTGATGACATCGGCCAAATAATCTGGCTCTGAAACCTGCTTCGGCTCCGCCTCAAGAGCTATACTATAAGCCTTTCCCTGGGGTCCTTTCTGCTGCTGCTGCAGATGCTGCCCAAACTGCTGCTGCTGGGTCGGGAGCGGTGGTCCTGTAATAGGTGGTCTAGTAACCGGTGCCCTCCCTGCTAGTGGGCATCCTCGAAGCTGGTGGGTGGTAGACCCGCATGCTAGGCACTGGTTCAACCTCTTCCTGCAGACGGAGTGGTCGTGCCCTAGCCTCTTACAGAACGAGCATGAGACACTCCTCTGCTGCTGTCCTGGAGCTCTGGCAAGTGGTGCCTGATGGTGCTGATGCTGTGCTGGAGGACGATAAGCCTGCTGATGCTGAGCAGGTGCCTTCGGCTGGAAAGCATGGCGCTTGGACGGCCCGTCATGGTGTCCGGTAGCTGGCCTCTTATAAGACAGAAGGCGCTCCTCTATCCCTCGGGCAAACTCCAGGCTTTGGTAGTAGTCAGTGGTCCCGTTTGCCACTAGGAGGATGCCGATGTCTGGGACAAGACCATGGCAAAATCTGCGTGCCATCTCCTTTGGGTCTGAAATCAGGCTAGAGGCGAAACGTCTCAAACGACTAAACTCCGCCGCATACTCGTCAACAGAACGGTTCCCTTGCTGGAGGTTCTAGAATTGTTGCCCCATGGCTACTCTAGCGGTAGTCGAAAAGAATTTCTTCTTGAACTGGATCTTGAACTGATCCCATGTAGCTCCCCCTCTCGCGAATAGTAGCTCATTCCTAAACCAGACTCCTGCTAAGTCTGTCAATAGAAATCCCGCTGCCTCAACCTGAAGGTCACCAGGCAGTCTAGCTCCGAGGAGCTTCCTCTCTACTGAGTCCAACCAGTCATCTGCAACTATAATGCCCCCAGTCTCCATGAACTCCTTGGGGTTCAAGTTCATGAAGTCCTTGATATTCTCCGCTCTCGGTCGTAGCTCTACCTGTGGTGGGATCTTGGTACGCTCCTCAGAGCGCTCCATGCTCTGGCGAAGTAAGGTGGTCTGCTCCTGATGGATCGTTAGAAACCCCTGGATCAGAGTAAGTAGTTGGTTCCCATCGAGTGTGACGAAGGTCAGGGCAAGTATAGCAACAGGTGGTGGTAGAATCATCTGGTCCTGCTGGGACTGTGATGTAGGAGGTGGTGGAGGCATCTGGGTTGGTGGATTTATGGAATGGAGGTGTATGGTAGGTGGAGGTGGAAGTGCTCCGGTCAACTGGTCGACCGGCTGGATAGGAAGTATGCCATTTTTAGGTGTGGCATACTGGGATGAGCGTGTGAGCACCATCTAATAGAAAATAAAAGGACTATAAGAACTTTTTAAGTAAACAATCACAAACAAACAAAAAGTCTAATTTTATAATAACAGTCCTATGCTGGGATGAGTTTTCCTATGTTGCAATCCTAGTAATCCTCTAGGTTTTCTAAATGTTATTCCTAGTGTTATCTAGTTATCTTAAGTTCCTAATTGCAGGCATGCTTGGTACAATGACGTAACCAAACAACTTAGTCAAGGACCTACATGGGCCACCACTACAAATATGTCACATTCCGCTACTCAAATTATTGGGACGGATTGAGGCATGTCCAGCCTACGCTTGAGTTATAGCTTAGTAAGCTTTTTTTTTTAAAGTAAACAGTAAAAGATCAAAGTGTGCTAACAGTTCCATTTGTCATATTGAAGAAATTATCATAAACACAAAAATCTAATATACGAATATGTTCAAAATACATAGCCAAAATGTAAAATTGGATACAGGTCCAGTAACAAAATACATAATCTAAACAGTCCTGCTCTCAAAGTCCAGAGCAACTAAAATAACAAACTAGACAAGTTTTTCTGTAGGTACATCCTCGTGGGCTAAATCCTGATCCTCAATGGTGACCTCATAATAGAAATCACATAGCAACTCATCCTCGATAAGTATATCTGCAACATTTCCTGTCAGGAAGGGAGCAAGTACTGATTCTACAAACTAAATATACGGAGCATAGAATGAACAGAGGTGTAATAAACAGGAATTATAGCATATCACAATCTATCATGTAGAAGATACATTTGTCATGACGACAGATGTACATGTAATATTTAAAATTGGAGCAGTGTAAATCCCCATACCAAATTTTCTCTTATTTGTATTTTTTTATGCTTTTACACAATTTCATTAACAGTTTAAATGGTAATATAAGAGAAGGGGGTTTTTGCAAAAATCCAATAGCCTAGGGACTAAAGGATAATAGGCAGGATTTAAATTCCCTGCCTCTTAGTCGTAGAGTTCAAATCCTGTATTTGAATCCAAACCAAATTCAAATTGGGGTTTTAAATTCGGAAGTCGGCATACACTAGATAAGAATCAAACTCAATTCAATTCTTCCAGGAATCAAAATCGTGAGTTATCATCCGATCTTATCAAAATCCCTCCTCTGATCTAATCTAGAAATACTTATATATATACGATGGACATGGCAGCCCCAAACCACTAGAAACCCTAAATCATATACATCTTCCCTGCCGCAAAGGAGGAGCAACTTTAGTTTTCTCCAGAACAGAGAAGGTACGTGCACATACTCTTATTATTGCCAATTACTGATCTCTCTTACCAAAACTCTATAAAGGAGTATGATGGTAGATACATAACAAAATTCTTAGGTAGAGATTCAGACCCTATATTAGACTCATGAAGTTATAATGTACAATGGATAATGTAAGTTTTACAGTCACAGGATATTAGGGAAGACACCTTGGTAACAGGTTTATATAGGGTATCGGAGCTTACAGGGTGTCAAACATTGCTTCAGCACGTTACCTCTAGGTTTAAGGGAAGTAGTCGGAGTTTGTTTGTACAATTGCCTATCCAAGCCATGTTGCTCTGAAGTATTATTACTCGCTGATACATTAATTGCATAACCTACCAACCCGAGTAATGGCAGCAATAGGGCCTTTGGGATGAGTGATGCCAGATGACCAATGTATCAGTAAGGATACCCAGTAATCTCAAACGAGACAGGTACCTTGAGTATCTGTTATGCCAGGGAAAAGAAGGGGAGGTGGATGTAGGTACATTGGGGTTCTGACACATTAGATTTCCTCTGGTACCAAATAGATACTGATGAATATGTTTTCTTATATCAAAGGGGATACTAGTATGGTGGTCCCTAGCATGATCAGTTACCTCCTTATAGAAGTTGCACTTGTTTAAGTTTTACCTTGTAGCAGGTGGCAACCCCAATGTCATATGCCAGAAATTAATGGTAGCTTGCCTTAGTCGCCAGTATGCTAGCTTATTCCCTGAAGGCAGGGAACCAAATGACCTGCATATGGGGGTTAGTGTACCAGGATTTCAAATAGAATGCCCAAACTAGTATAAATATAACTTAGGTATAGAGTTTATACACGCCATATCAGAGTATCAGATGCCTGAATGCCTGGTATCAGTAGAGGAAATGTCCTATTGGTACGAGTACAACCCTTGCTATGCTATAACTTATTCATGTCATGAATTGACTTATAGGTAATAGACTCGTAGATACAAGCACCCTATCTCAATAGGTAAATGTATATTTCAGTCATCAAATCACTAGCCAATGTCCTGGGCTTAAATGCAGGACTCTAGGGTGCTCACAGATGCAGAATTGAAGGGGGTTATTTGTTTGTATCAAGAGTCTTAGGGTGCTATATTCAAATTCCTATATACTATTGTAGGGAACAGATGGTAGGAGCAACCTTATAAGGAGTGCCAGGTAGTATCAGGGCTAGGCTGAGCCTCTAAGTCCTGAATGTGAGTTGGGCTTCAGAGTTAGGTAGGTATTAGATTTAAGGATACAGATCAGGTATGGGAGGCCGGGTATTCAAGTAATACTGTGCAGGAGACAGGAACCCAGGTATTCAGGATAGGTCAGTATAATTGAAGAGTGGGTGATCCTAGCCTAAGGACAATAGAGTGATTGTAACTTTGAAATATGGAATGGGTATTGGTCTTTGGTTGGCCTAGGCATGGCAGGATTAGGAAGTATACCCTCTTGTACTACCTGTTTGAACACTGGCTTTGTACAAGATGCCACCTAACCCAGTATCTGTTGCTACAGGTGAGTATATCCACCAAATTAATGGGAATGACCATTTACTCAAGAGGACAGGTTAGTAGAATATCTACATGTGTTAGTGCACAGGAAGGTCAGTCAGGAGAATTGAGGAGGAAACAAGTCAAGTGTTTAGGAAAAACAGGATTGAGTCATGTAATCAGAATAGTAGCTTTAGCTATGGTGATGTTAGTCTTGTCTTAGGTAGGTATCTTGGAAGGGAGTCCAGGCCATGAGGAGACTAGAAGTTAGCAAACAGGTGGTATTTGCAACTGTCACTGTTCAGAGCAGTAAATATTTGGACATATACTGGTAGAGACTTAATGATCATAGACATACCTATAGCAGATGTGGAAGGAACCTTTGAGTATCAGGAATTGCATTGCATCAGAGTGTTTTGATAAGGGAAATTGTAGTGTCATCGCAACCAGGTAGCCATAACTAAATCAAAGGTTAGAGACTCCCTTGAATGTACCAGTTTGCACTTGCATTAGTTTTCACCATGTAATAGGTTGTTGTATCAGTTCACTGAGGATTTGTCAAAGAATGTGCTTTAAGATAATTTATAATTATTTGGCTTGTGTTGCTTTAAATTGATAGTGAGGCTCTCATGAGTAGTTATTAGGGTTCTTCGAGAGGAGAAGGTATTGATAGAGGCAAATCTTTAAGAAGTCTCTCCTAGCAACCTTATCGGACATTAGCATTAAAAGATGGAAAGATTTGTTTAATATCTGCACATAGGCATGTGGAGGTTGGAAGAGAGTAAAATAAACATTCTGATCTAAATAGATCAGCTTATTTGTACCTTTAAATTGTGTATTGATCATATCGAACCATCTAAACAGGTTAATTGGATTTGACTCAGTGCTCTGAACCGTACTCGCAGCTCAGGACCAGGCAAGTATACCTTGCCTCCCTCTACAGCTTTATTTACATGCATTATATTTCATTATCCATTCTTTTTTATTGCTTATGGCCATGTGTTCTACATATTTTATACTGTCGAGTTGTTTCATTGATGCATATAGCCGTGTTCATGTTGGCCCTATAGTTCACATTTGGAGTTTTTTACCAGTACCTTGCTTGAGTCGTGTCATAGAACGAGTGCGTGTAGTTGAACTGCTAAATCTTTGATTATCGTTTTACACAACCAGATAGTCTACACTCGGGACAAGGGTTGACCAGTGCACCAAAGAGTCCACACTCGGGACGAGGGTGTTTGTCGTGTTTATTGGCACCAGAGAGTCTACACTTGGGACGAGGGTGTTTGCCTTGAACTAACCAGAGAGTCCACACTCGGGACGAGGTTTAGTGCTTAGTTCAAACCCGTGAGTCCACACTCGGGATGAGGGTTTGGTTTTTCGTTGATCTCGTGTTCATCCAGCAGTTTATTTATGCGTAGTTTGTTCTAGTGTCCGTGTTCGTAGCTACTTATCGTATTCTGTTTCCTTGCTTATTTTTTTACGTATGATAAAACTGTTAGATAGGCATGTTTATATGTATCTTGCTATGTCCTCTGAGGACCTGATGATCTTTTCAGGTTTAGCCGAGTTGAGTCAGAAACAGACGAGAGGTTTGAGTCAGCATCAGACTGCGGTGCTTTGCAGTTGAGGTTGCCTTGATTAGCAGGTTGTATTCAGATAGTATATTTTATGTATTTTTCTCTTTCCGTCTATTGGTAGTTTATTTGTGTCCACCGGACGTGACTTGATTCTGGAAACATTTAGTTTATATTCTTTATTGTTCAGTGTTATTGACATTCATTGGTCTCAGTTAATTCTTTATTATTCTATGGATGAGAAATAGATTGCCGTGACTTGTGTATATTAGACAGCGTTCTACCGTCGATACTGCGGCGTAGGCTGGACTTGGACACGCTTCGTATCCGAAAAGTGGGTGCGGGTCGTGACAAGCAGGTACGTGATCGTCAATAGGTGTAAAATGTACTGTGGCACAAGTATATAAAATGTACTTCCGTACAAGTAAGCAAGCGATAGATGTACATACACACAAATACAACTGGTACGCCTACGACAAGGTATACATGTAAAATGTCAACCTTGCTCGGTACATATGTACGGGAGAAGGGGACATGATCACGTACTCATCTATCAATTTTCCCATAATCCAAGTTATAACATGTGAGAAATAGAAGAACAGTTTTAAAGCATGTGAACATACAGTGGGTACATAGAAACATGTAAGATATGATTTTTCATTTTAAGTAACTGTATTAACATAGATCATACGCAATTCCTTACATGCAGTAAGTAAAGTTTGTAGGGGTACTTGCCTTGTGCAAATCAAGGATATGAATATGAAGCTATAAATGTCCGGCGTCATGTCACTGTCAAAAAGGATATATAATCTTAGTTTTTATACTAAGCTTAATACTAGGACACTAGTGGTGTGACACGACTTTCTAACTGGATACCTAGCCAAGTGATAACTTAGCATAGGAGACCAATGTGGGGTGAAACAATACCTAAACCAACTTTTTAGGGTATCTATACTAAGGTAGGTAAGGTCCCAATACTAAAATATCCCAAAATCACACATAACTTCACAAGACATAATTATTAAATTAATAAATTAGACTGTACACTATGTTCCAACAATTATTAAGATAGGAAAAAGGCTCCAATACATATAAAATAAAGTACCAAAATGATCCTTGTTAATTATAGAAATTTATAATAATTTTTCTGGAATTTATAAACTAATATAGATATTTATTAAAAATCAGTAAACATAAGTACTTTGCAAATGAGTTCAGTTTTTCTATTTTTATAAAATGGCAAGATTACAAATTAAATCCTGGAAAAATTATATTAAACTAGATAAATTAACATAGTATTTAAGTAAAAAAAATTTAGATTTTTACAGCATTTATATACTGTCTAAAAATTCAAATACAGAAAGGTACAGTTTCTGAAAATAAATAATTAATTATTTAAAATATTTATCCATGTATACGAAATTGAACCGAAGTCCAGATACGGGATCCAAGGCCATGAATCAAGTGTGATATGACTTGTGCAGACCTTGAATGTATTTAGACTCATTTAAGTCCACAAAACCCATGCTAGGTCTGGACTGAAATGGCCATAATTCACAGAATACGTAAAAATACGAGTTAAATATATATAAACATATGCATATTAAAATAATATAATAATATTTTAATGTAGTAAAACATACTTAACCATAATATTTACTGATAATAAAATAACATGTAAATTCACATCTATTAAAACCTAGCACAAAATATATATATATATACATAGAAATATATATATATATATATATATATATATATATATTTTTTTTTTTTTTTTTTTTTTATTTTTATATATATATATATATATATATATATATAAATATATATATATATATATATATAAATATATATATATATATTTTATATATATATATATATATATATATATATATATATATATATATATATTATTTATATATAGATATACATAATTATGACAATAATATATATGTATATAGAAATACTTATAACATAATATAAATACAGTATATAACAATATACATATATATATAAACAGTATATAGAAAATATATATATAATAGTATAATATAAAATACTTTATATATATATATAAACTCAAAGCCCAGCCCAATAGGCTAATGGGCCAAAACCCGACCCGCATGAATAGTAACCAAACCCAAACCCATTAATAAACGGGTTTAAACCCAATAAACATTAAAGCAAAACCGAAACCCGATTAATTAAACCCGTGTCCTGACAGTTAGAGACAAAAGCGATCGAGTCTGACACCGAGTCTTGTATCCTGGTCCAATACGACACACACGACACGAATCTCGCATGTCCAAGCACACTCACGAGATCCTCGACACTCGGCGACCTCACACACGTGTACACGAGACACAATACAAGCCACATAAGAAATGACACATACGTGTTCGGCGAGGAGACGCTGTCGGGGCTGCTGCGCGATAGAGGAGGCATCGGGGTACGGCGAGGAAAATAGCACTGGGTTCGCCTGAGTGTGGCAAACACACTGGTGGTGGTCGGAGGCCACGACGACGGCTAGAACAGTGGGGATCCTAGATCTATGGTTCAGGCGAACTCGACGGAGAAGACGGGCTAGTGCGGTGGCTACGGTGGTCAGGGAAAGGAATGGAGTTAGGGTTTCGGTCGGGGGGGGGGGTTTATAGGGTAGAATCTTAGTTTAGATTAGGGTTTCGATCGCCGGATTAGGGTTTTGGATTAGGGTTACGGCGAGGTCGGCGGAGGAAGACGACAAATCGAATGCGGTGGTCGTCGGGTGGTTTTGCAGAAGAACCCTCGACAATCAAAAATTTACAAAAACACTCCACCGCCTTACAGTATACAAAATTCTAATTTGCAAATCCTATCCCGCCGTGTTCTGTGCTAATTAAATTTGCACAGACAATTCTAATATTGCAAACTGACATAAATTTTTTTAAACAATTACAAAACTAATTTTAAAAATTGCAAAATAATATTTTAGCCTTTAAAAACCATTTAAAAATTCTAGAAAATTCCTAATAATTATAATAAATTATTTTAAGGCTAAAAATGTTATTTGCACTTAAAAACCCTTAATTTAAAATAATTAAAATATTAGGGGCTTACAAATAGACCACATCCAAGAAGATTGTACTACTGCTAGAAAGGAGAGTCACTACGAACGATCAAAAGAGGGAAGATCATCATCTCACAAGTACACTAGCATGAGCATATGGTGTGAAAGCAAAGCAAGAGGTTCTGAAGAAGAAGAAGAAGAAGAAGAGAGACCTCATAAAGCTACAAATTTATGCTCAATGGCATTATCTAACGAGGTACAGAATAATTTTCTCCTTGAAGAGAAAGATTTTTCTTATGATGAGTTATCTGATGCTTTCAGTGATCTATTAGAAGAACACAGGAAAGTATTAGATAAGTATAAGCAAGCTAGAAAGGATATTCTATCCTATAAGCGTGAGAATGAGAAGCTTACTTGCTTATTGAATGATGCAAGAAATACTTCTACTTCTGATAATTCTACTGAGATTTCTACACTTGAGTTTAGATTGCATGAGGCACTTGATTGCATTGAGAAAAGCACTCAAGAAAATGCTAAACTTAAGGAGGAATTAGAATCAGAAAAGAAGAAATATTCTATTGCTTCATGTAGAATTGATGCTCTTAATTCTAAATATGATGAAATTTATGCTAACTCTAAAAAGTTAGAGATTAGACTGGAAAAGTAGGTAGTACAACCTATGACTCAGTCTAACACAAGACACTTAGCACATCACAAAGTCACACACGTCAGATCTTTTAGAAAGGAAGCAAGTAAAGCTAAAGCTTCACACAACCATGCTTTCTATTACAAGTATCTACGCACATCATATCACACTACTGCACGTTCTCATATTACTGCATATAGTACTAATGTTAATTCTTTCTATAATTATTGTGGTATGAATGGACATGTTTCTAATCATTGTCAGATTATAAAACTTGTTGATATGAACTTGTGCAAATGGGTTCCCAAAGCTAACAAATGTGGATCCAAGTATTGGATACCAAATATATATGGAAACCTCGTACGAATACATAAGCTGTATTCATATTACTAGGAACGTAGACATGCCAGCTGTATTCATACGAAGTATACTCCAATATATGGAAACCTCGTACGAATACATAAGCTGTAAAATGCAGTAGAACCATAATTAATCTCATCCACACAAAATAAATGAATAAAAGGTATCATAAAATGATAATGAATTGTCTTGATACAACATGTTGGACGGAGACAAATCCACTACCAACAAAATAAGAAAAAGTACATAGAAATGAAATGAGTGGCGAGCGAAGCGAAGACGATCCAAATGCAATCATCCTCGAAGAAGTAGCGATGATCACGGCTAAAGCTAGAGCACCTGCGAAAGACAATAGCACACACCTGGAGAGATAACTAGGTCCTCAGAAGGACGTAACAAGACACATAATATCATGCCATATAAACTGAATAAATATTGCTCAAATAAATAAGTCAATTGAATTTATAACATAGTCCAATACGCACCTACTGAACGAGCGTACCATCCCCCCAACCAAACAAGGACAGGAGATGGTAAACTAATTCACGGTAACGTATCTTTCCATGCTAAGAATCCAATATGGTATCCGGGCCCCAACACGGTTCAATACCTTCTCATCGAAGTAGTAAGTCACACCTACAACCAAACAAGGACAAGATGTGACAAACTAATCCGCGACAAGTTATTGTTCCAAGCCACGGTCAGATACAAGTACCTAAACCAAAAGTACTCGTACCTAACGGATAAAGGTACCTAACCGTTCTAAGTGATATATAGTTAAGAACAATCTTTCCTACGCATGGACCCTGGCTGAATAGGATCGGCATAGTCCCCCCTTTGGGCACCAGAGGCCCCATCAGTAAGAGCATGACGTTCCGTAGAATCGTCAGTGGCCGTCAGTAATCATGGATCATCAACCCCGTATCTCCAGCGGAGAGTCCGGGTCACAAGGAAAGTGCATCGAAGCCCATACGCTAAGGAATTGTCCTTCCCGCCCAATGCCTACTGTGTTGTATCCACAACACAAACTACTATAACTGCTAAGTCAAACTAGCATGCAACCTATATTAGCGGTTATTCCTATCACACGGCTTGTACGTACTGGTGGCCAGCCAATCACGCACTTCCGTGTTCTACATACGACACACAACTCCGTGGTACAACGTGTCAAGGCCAATGAATGCAACACACAAGGTGGTCCCTTAATCTAGGTTTAATGCGAGAAAAATAATACATAGCAGGAAATATAAATGAACAGTAAGTTCTAACAGGTTATGCCATGTATCACAGTTTATTTTGCATAAAGAAAATAAATAATGCATAAAATATGAGCTAAAATAAATAAACAGCGAATGGCAAGGTGTCTTGCCTGGTAGAGCGCCTGGTGTGCTGCGAATATCACGGTGGCACGAACTGCGACTTCGGTGCAACAACTATACAAGGTGACCTCGGGTAATGACATGGACGGTTCCATCGGGTCCAGGACGGTTAAATTCTTTAGAGTGGACACAAGGTAGACTTGAATTGGCAAGGGATCACGAATAATAAAATTGGTTATGGGCAGGAGGAGACTCAAAAAGAAAGAGGATAATAATTATATAAAATTTTTAAAAACCATTTAACCCAAAAATATATTTTATTATTAAAAATAGTTTTTATATAAATATATGAAAAATGTAAAATAAGATCGCTTTTAGGCAAAAACAAAATTGTACACGTGTAAAAATAATGTCAATAGCTACATCTATTTGTATTAAGCTAAAAATACTCCAAAGTGGTCAAAAATGATTTTTAAGTAGTAAACTATATTTCGTTAATTACAATATATACTAGATAAATATTTAAATGCTAAATCCTTTAGACCAAAACTACTTATATTCATATAAATTAGAAGGATATTTTAGTGTTAAAATTTAACTTTGAATTTAGCTAGAAAGTATTTATATGAATACAATCGTCATATTAACCAAAACAAGAAAATAGCGATAATAGTAATAATGATAATAATAATAGTAAAAATAATAATTATAATAATAATACAACACAGAATAAAAAATAATAATAATAATAATAATAAAGATAATAATAATAGTAATAATAAGGATATTAAGAATGATAATAACTTAATAATAATATTAATAAAAATAATAATAATAATAATAATAATAATAATATCAGGATAAATGAAATTAACAAACAAAAATAATACTAATAATAATAATAATGATAATAAATATAATACTCTAAAAAACTTATTCCCCACTTCTTTTCGTACAGAGGATAGAGAGAGAGAGAGAGGTGGAATTGAAAATCGAGAAGGGGAAAAAAGTGAGGAGCTCACGGCGGTCGCCGACGTGGTCGCCAGCGGCGAGCGCGGAAGGGGGCGGTCGCGCTCGGAGGTGGAAGGGCCGGAGTGGGGTCGCGACGGACGGGCGTGGAGGAGGCGGAAGTCGGAGTGAGGAGGTAGAGGCGGCGCAGAGGGTTTTGCACGGCGGAGCTGGGACGTCTCGGTCACCGCGGTCGGGGCGGAGACGAGCGGAGCTGTGGAGGACCGGGTGCTGCGGTGGGCGCAACGCCGGAGGAGGAGAGGGTTTGGTGGTCCGGCCGGAGGGAAGAAGGGGCTGGCGGAGATCTTGCCGGGCCTCGGTGGTCAGAGGAAGCGGAGAACGACGGCGCGGATGGCGCGGCGCTGCGCGAACGGGGAAGAAGAGCGGCGGAGCTAGGTTTGCTTGGTCGGAAGAGGGTTTCGCGCGCGGGGGCTGTTCGAGCGGGCGGCGACGAGGCTACGGGCGGCCGAGTCGATGAAGGAGGAGGCTCGGGATATGGGCTCCTTGCCGGCGCTCCGGCCTGGGCGCGACGGTGTGGCTCCGCGAGGGCTGGGAGAGGCGGACGGGGCTTGGCCGACGCCGAAGGAGGATGTCAGGACGGAGAAGCGGGGATCAGGTAAGGGTTCTGGTTTTTCTTTTTGTTGGTCGCATGGGAAGAGTGGCGTCTACGGTGGTGGTGTTGTCGGACTTGGGTGGTTGGTCGAAAATCGGTTGGCGGGTGTGGACGTCGGATAGGTTGGCCGTGGTGGCGTTGGTAGAACAGGGGGTCGGAGAGGAAATTGCTGGTGGCTGTGGTTGAGATAGGTGTTGGCAGTGGGGATGGCCGGGGAGTCAGGATTGGTCGGGTCGAACGGGACAGAAGGATGCAGAGGTTTAGGATTAGGGTTTAGGAATTTAGATGAGTCTTGTCGGGTGTGTCCGACACGACGGGGACGGGGGTTCGGATCTGTCGGACCCGGGGTGGAGAAATGTATTTGTACAATGAACACATAGTGGATGGGACACGGACACGGTCATGGACACGATGCACTCACTTTTGTGGTAGAATTTATTTGTGGAGACAATTTGGTGGATGATAAAAATAATTGGAGGAGTACCTGCCTATTTATAGGATGTGGGAATTTCCAATTGGATAAGCATTAGGAGTAGTTTAAACCCAAAAATAGATAGTTTGCAGTTTAATTTAAATCAATTTAAATCCAATTTCAAATACAAATCCAATTTCAAATATAAATCAAATTTAAATCAAATTAATTTTAGTTTAAAATCGAATAGGATAAATCAAATTCCAAATATCTACTATTTAAATCAATCCAAAAATTCAAATCACGATTTAAATCGTCACAATAATTTTGAAATATATTTTTCAAAAATACTAATAATAATAATTTTGAAAATTATATTATTATTTAAAATAAACAAATAAATAATTACAAAAAATATATGTTTGTACAAATAATATTTACATAGATATACTTTTATAATTTACCATTTTATAGGAAAAATTTATTTATTATTATAACTATATAAATGAAAGGCTTTTCATAATTAAAGTCATAAACTTGAAAATAATAGCTAGAAATAATTTTTGTCTATATTACTTTGAAACTATAAAAATAATAAAAATAATATTTTTCAAAAATATGTACGCTCGCACATATTCGCACTCGACGAGCAAGAAAAATAATTTCGTGCGCGACGTACAATACGACTACGCGACGTACAATACAAAATTTCAAATCCGTATAAATAATAAAAAAAAAATATAGTAGAAATTTTAAGGGTTTTACAATATTGCAGGTGAAGCTTCTCATATCAAATAGAACCATGGAACATGTTGGTGATTGCAAAGCTACAAAGGTCATCTTTCAAGCAATTGCACCAACATAAGTGTGGTCACTAGAACTACTTCCGTAACATGCTTCCTAAATAGTTTTTAATATCTAGCATATTTTTATTGACTTCTTACTATTAGCTTTCATTGATATCTTTTAATTATCTATTTTTTAAATCAATATGAGATATAATCCTAACATGACTAGCTGTTTAGCTTAAATGATCAGTTCACACTATATAGTGTTTATTTTCTATTAGTGTGACACATTTATCTATGTATGCTCTTTACTTTAGTTTTATCCTTGAAGCATGCATAGAAGCTAATTTTTTGAGTTAATATGTTTTTGACTCTTCGCCTTCAATATTTTTTAATGGTCACTTCTTATCGATTTGTCTTTAACATGTCGTATTTACTTTGATCGGTATTTTGTAAGTATGTATGTTTAGCACAAGTCTTCTATTTACTTGAAAAGTATATACATATAATTTTATTTTAACCTTGTACTTGCATAATATATTCACTATTGATTCTCAAATTTTATTGTGATTAACTTCTTATGAATAAATATTACTATGGACAAATTCATGTACTTCTCTTTATTAGCTTCTTCCTCAAAGCCTCTTTTAATGATGTATGTTTTTCTTGGCTTTTTGGTTGACATTTTAGATACATGACTCTTATTGAAATATATTTTTTAATATCTTGATCTTGATAAACCATTCCTTGGGTATTTACTTTTAGAGATTCTGGATTTCGACGATGTTCGATGATACTGCATATATTCCTTTGAATCTAAGTTCTTAAGAGTAGAAATCATTTTGGGAACAAGCCAAAAGGGTCTTTCAGTCATACAGGTGTAAATAACCTGAAGCGACACGGTGTACTAGTCTTCGGACTACCGCTAGCTGGGAATCGGCCCCTACAGCTAACTCAAAGTGATCAATACTTTATAGACTTAAGATTTATTAAGGTCTACTTGCAACTATTATCTAGTTCTATATCCAAGGTGCTGTCAAATCTCCTAGATTCCAGAATACGTCAGCGTATCTAGGTCTTACATTTTGAGTTACAAATATTTTATATTTTATTGTTATCTAATAATTTTGTAGCACATGTGAATAAATGTAATTGGTACATCTTATGTCGTATGCTACATTGTTCTAAGATTTTTTTAAGTCCATAGAATATAATTTATTTCATATTGTACTAATTCTTCTTAAATTTTCGGTTATTAAAGAAGAGATTTGTTTTGGGTACAAGCCTACAAATGGTCTGTCTGTCACCACGGCTACGACTAAAGCGAAGCGGTACTTAAGTGTTCCCCGGTGAACCTCCGTTAGCTGGGATAGTACCCCTACAGCTAACCCAAGATTGATCAACGCTTTATAAACTAAAGATTTATTGAGATCTAGTTGCAATTGTTATCTGATGGTTTTTGGATTTTAGATTTGATGAATAATATTATTTAATTTTACAAAAGGTAACATATATTGATCTTTATTGGTTAATGTTTGTCATCTTTTGATATAATCATTTTTTCTGTCACACTATTCGATATTCAGACTTGATGATCTTGTGACTACTCATTGAATATTATGGTCTTGTGGTTTCGTCTTTAGCTTGTGTAATATTTATGATTTTAAGCTTTATATTATTATCTTCTTATTCAAGTTACTTACTGTCTACAACAGTAACTCTTTGCAGGGAAGAAGTCATGCATACTGAATGTCTCTCTCTCTCTCTCTCTCTCTCTCTCAAAGCGTTTCTTTTCTTTAACCCTACGGTTGTCAGGAGGACACCGTGCTAAGGCTTTAAAATAGAAGAAATGAACTTTGATAAGAAAAAATCTAATATTTTTTAATTAGTTTCCTACTTCTGGAAATATGTCTCTGAATTTATTTTCTGTCAATACTATTTATTTTTGGATATAGACATATAAAGGTGGAGTAGTTAATTGTTTCAAGTCAGTTATCCCCTTGACATGCCATACATTTTTTTTTGGACATATATCTAGTTATGTTTATTTGTTCAAATTGATTTATTTATGATTTATGGATTCTTTTATTAAAATTGTTTTTGTGATTCGAATCGCCAGCTTTCAGTCTAAGGACTAAATGGACGCATTCGAACATTTATTAAGACAGTTTTTTTCATTATAAATTTCACATTTTTGAAAAGTCTTTTTGATTTCTTTTTGATTTATTGAATCTGTCTCATACTCGAATGTTATTATTAAAGACAGTTTTTCAAAA
Organism: Iris pallida; assembly: GCA_029216955.1. Lineage (NCBI taxonomy): Eukaryota > Viridiplantae > Streptophyta > Magnoliopsida > Asparagales > Iridaceae > Iris > Iris pallida. Next base: position 18,828,879 of record JANAVB010007399.1, read on the forward strand.
TCTTTTAATATCTTGAAATATTTCTTTTATATATATATATATATATATATATATATTGGAGATATATTTTGTTTGTTCATCTTTAAGCATTTATTCATTGGATATTTCTCTTATATGCCCAAAAATGATATTTGTTTTTGGAACTTTATATGCATTTGATCAAAGGAAAGAAAGATCCATATCTCAGATACTTCTTAGATTTTGTTATTATTTATTTTATCTATTTTTGCATATAAATTACTTCGGAACTAGACACGCATATTTTAAGGGGGAGCAAATTAATTGTTTTAATTTTTTATGCCCTTAATATGTGGTATACCTAGTTCATCATGGACATATATTCTTTTACTTAAAATATCTTGTTGAGCGAGCGCGGAGAAATCGCACGTGCACCGCTTTACATCCTTAAAATATCTTGTTGAGCGAGCGCGGACAAAAATTCACTACAACAAAAAACCCTTTTAATGACGGCTAAAAACCGTCATTAATGACTAACCATGACGCTTTTTTTTCACAGCAACCGTTATGAAAACGGGTGTTATAAATATTTTTTAAAAGCGTCATAAAATAACCGTCATGAATAGTTTATATAAAAACGTTATGAATAGTTAATATATAGTGCATAATTCAAAACAATTTTAAAACGTCATGAATAGACAATATGTATAGGCTCAATGCAGCACATTTATAACACTTTATACTATTCAAATTAGCATATTTATAATGCTCTATACTGCACAGTATATATTACATTCCAAAAAGTTAACATTATATATCACCATCTTTATTACATTTCTCAAAATAGAGTACATATCAACATCTTCATTACATTGAATATCTAAATACAGAATGTACCCAAAAAATAGGAATAAATCTCTCTTTTGCTAACCAAATTATTAGAAATATTTACTTAAGTAGATTCTGACCATGGATCTTCTCTCTGCCATCTCTTGAAGATATCGGGAGTCCCAAAGAGAAGTAGTGTCGCAGCTGAGCGACGACTTGGTGCTGCTGCAGCCGGCGCCGTCATGGGAGAGCCTCATCCTCTGATCCCTTACTCTCGCTTGAACCCTCACCAGCGCCTGCATGCACCTCAGCGTCACGTTGTGCCCTTTTTGCAAAAAATCGGAAATGTCAGCTTAGCACTTTAGTAATCAACGCTGAAATGTGAGCATAGCAATCAACCTGGATTTTACCAAGCTAATAAATTAAAGAAAGTTAACAAAAAATTTATATAACATAAACAAACTCAGTAAAAGACATATATTAATTACAACTAGAGACCTTCACAGTAGTAGTGTCAATCAAGTATATAGCTGGGAGTGGTCGTTAGAGGATTCTATCCCTCAATGTGACGAATCCATCTGTTTTTCAGTCATTACGTCAATCTCCCAGTAGTAGTGTCAATCAAGAGTACGTTGTCAAAATCATGATCTGGCATGCTAGGTTTGATCATTTATCTTTTATCCTATTTAAGTTTTTTTATGATAATAGTCAGCCTCCATATGAAACATATAGTTTCAAAACCTCAAGTATTTTTCATAAAAACTCACTAGTTCTTTTATGCATTAAAAACAACATGAGCTAAAAAACCCTCTTATTCAGAAAATAAACAAATTATTGAAGAAGCCGCCATTCAGCTAGGAAGAGTAGGAAATGACCTATAGGCTCCGGAATTGACAAATAAACCAAATACATACCATTAAAACCTGATCAGAATTAATTTGATGTATTAATTCAAAGAATTTGATGTATGAACCAAATAAAAGCACAAATATTTAATGTACCAGCAAGTTTTTTGGCAGCCTGTTGTGATGCTAGCACTAAAGAGGTGCACAGATGCTTCACGTCCTTCGCTTGGACAATGTCCGCAGGTATGGAATTGAAGGAAGCAGGTTCTGACGTCAGATTACTAGCCTGACACATACTGGATGCTGTCAGCAGCAAAATTTCGTTCACATACAAGCTCCACTTACCATTTATTTACTGATACTGGTTGCTAAATCACATTGTACTACCAAGTATTAACTGGGAAGTACTAGCTTCAGATTCTTGGGTTGTGTATGTGGATGTATACAGTAAGCAAGGGAAAGAGTATATTGAAGGGTATCAAATCATTATGTATGAAATTATTCAAATTCGTAAATTTTCAAAGGATGGATAGAGATAACAAGACAAGAAAAATAATACCTGAGGTAATTTTGTGAGCCTGGTTAAGATTTGATCCTTCACAGCTGTGCCAAATAATAGCTGATTGGTCCTCTTTTTAGATACTGGAGAGACATATAACGAAGAACCAATTGTTCCATTTATTGCAGCATTTTCTGTTTGTTGGATGTATGATATGGTGTTTCCTTGGTTGCCATTGGAAAGAGCTTGCCTTTCCTTACTCCTTTCAAAGTTCTTGCAGTCCAAGCATTTCCTGCATAATATGCACAAAGAATGGCCACATAAGATAACACATCCACATACTCTTTCAATAATGAGGATGCAAAAAATAGTTTGTCAAGGTAGTATGACATGCATAGATATGCACAAAGAATGGCCACATAAGATAAATCAGTCAATATGGACTTCTTCTTTCCTACTTAAAAAAGAACAGACACATGGGATGACATTTCTACATTGACAAAAGTTCAGTTCATGACTATCATTTACTATATAGTGAATAAATGAATAGTTTCTGTAACCAAAATAATAACCATCCTGGTTGTCCTGAATACTTAAATAGCATTAATGAGTATAGAAGCCAAAAATCCATAAGAAAATAGGAATCCAAGATAAGAAAAGAAATGATGTGAAGACAGTTCAACGGACTAAATGAAAGACCTAAAAAGTACATTCTCATGCAGAATATCTTGTTTCTACCTCAGTGTACATCTATACCGATAAAATGACACAGAGCAATGCTGTGACAGACATAAGAATGCTTTGCCACATAGGTTGCAATAAATGTCACCGAAATTAAAAAAATATAAAGTTAACCAACTGTAAAGGCTGAAGAAGTCCAGACCATGATAGCTTTAGACGTTATAAACTGACCACTTAAACATGATGTAACTATAACCGAGTAAAAGTCTGTTAGTTCAAAAGCTCCCTTTGCAATATCATAATGAGTAAAAAGATTATTAAAAGTTCTAAGTACCAATCACCGATTGATCACCATCTACTTGTAAGTATTACCTAATGAACAACATACTTGTTACCATTGTCCATTTTTTGATTATCATTGTCCATATCTTACGAGGATTTTGTTAATATGTTAAGAGAGATAATAAAAGTCTAATTAATATGCTGCTAAATTGAACGTATTATAAAGATTAAGCATTAGCATACTGAAGACTTTTCCAACAATGTCTAATTCACATGCTCTGTATGCTAGAATCAACCAGAAGCAGAGGAGGAATTGCTCTTTTAAGATGCTAAGTGATCAGACTTAATATAATCTGAAGGCATACAGAAGTTTGACACACACCTCTATCATAGGGTAAAATCGGGAGAGCGTCCATGTCTCTTCTTCACTCTTTCGATCTTTTCTGGCTGCATGCTTCTTCTGTTAGCCAAGAAAGTGCATTGAGCAATAGCCACCGCACACATTTACACTTTCAAAGTTAGTATGGACATTAATTATTGCAGAATGCAAATAAATCTGATAAATTTACCTTATGAACATCAAATTTGAGAGAGAACATGGCCCTCAGCTCCGCCACGTTCTCGTGTCGCACCCTCCCCACCGCCTCCATCTGCTGCTCGAACTCCCTCCTCCCGACCCCGACCTCCTTCAGCCTCTTTACCACCACCGTCGTCGCGTCCTCCAGCAGCGCCCTCAGCTCCGCCACCCCCGTCGTCGACGCCCTTCCGCCGCATTTCTTCGACGAGTGACCCGGCGGCGCCGGCTCTTCCCGAGGATCCCGATCGCGAAGCGAAATTGAAATCGAAGAAGAAAAAATACAAGCCCTAGAAATCGAAGAAGAAATCCATCAGAAACCCTAGAAATTGACGAAGTATAAACAAAATATAAGCCCTAACCGAAGAAAAATTGGAAGAAAAATCGAACCTTTGCGTAGATCTGGAGTTTGGGAGAGAAATTGGAGTCAAACCGAAAAGGAGGGAAAATAAAAAGTGGAAAATTGGGAGAGAAGAGGTTTGAGGAGGAGAGATGCTGCTCCCTTAGAAAATGGATGAGAAATGAATTTTCTCTCTCCTACTTAGCTTTTATTCAGTGAAAGAATTACAAGTTTGCCACCGCTCTAAACTATTAATAACGCTTTATTTTATAAACGTTATAAAAAGTCCAGAATTAGCCCAAACCGTCATAGAAAAAAGGTATTTTTCAACTTAATAACGCTTATGTATCAGCCGTCATTAAAACTCCTTGTCGAGCGTCATTAAAAGGATTTTTTGTTGTAGTGATTTGTCATCAATAAGATACTCAATAAGATACGCAAACTTACCGACAAACTATAATACTCAAATATATACGCGATGTTTCCGTCAATAAGATACTCAATAAGATACGCAAACTTCCCAACAAACTAAGATACTCAAATATAATACGCGATGTTTCCGTCAATAAGATATTCAATAAGATATTGAAATATAATACGCCAAAATGATACGCATGTATGATACGCAATTAATAAAGTACCGTTGACATAGAAATTGTTCAACCCAAACTGTTATAATTCTAGTACAACAAACTACTAAAGTTTAACAGTCACGACACACAAAGTCTTCAAATACAAACTACAGAGTCATTTTTTTCATGACGCATCTTCGTGCGTCGCTCATCTTCGAGAAATGGCGACGGCCCCTAGGATGAACTGTATGTATCCTCGGGCCACAAAATCTTCATCAGCATCGTCGTCGTCGTCATCATCATTAAATGTATTCCTCAAAAAACTTAAAGGAACTCCGTACGACTTCTTAAATTCGGGGATGGTGACAAAAGTCTCCGCCTCAACCCCGAGAGAATTGGCGACCAATTCCACCATCTCATCATACATCTCAAAGTCGCTCTCAGAATAATCCATTGACATTTGACGACCATCAACTCTAAGTCCCAAAATGTGGTGGACGTCATCAAGGGTGATCGTCAACTCTCCATTTGCGAGATGGAAACTATTGGTTTCTGGATGCCATCGCTCCACAAACGCAGAAATCATTGCGTGGTCCAATATCTTATACGAGTATTTTGCCAAAATTTTCAATCCGGTGGAGGTGATTTTGGCGTCCACCCTCTCTTTCACCTCATCAAATTTCACGTACTGCACATCTTCGCATGGTTTATTACCCTCAAAAGGCGTGAACTTTTCTGCAAATAAAACAAGATAAAGAAAGTTTAAATATTAAATATAACTATTATTTTGAATAGTTAATTTATATTTAAGGTAATCAACTTACCGGATCCTTCCATATATATTTCATAAGAAATGTGGTTCTCGATTGACTTCAACAGAGAGCAACCGATTGTACTCACATCTTCCTTGGCTACATGAGAAGGCACGGATCCAACGTCACCTCTCCTTCGAGCAATGGGTACATCATCATCATCGGAGGAATCATCAGGAAGAGTCATCGGTTGCTTCGAACGACTTGCAACTTGTTTTCTTCAACGTGTTCTTATCTGTGAGGACGTCTCTGGTTCTCTGATTATTATCGGTTTCTCAAGAACTCTACCAGCTTCACGTGCCTTGCGCTCCGATGCGGTAGGACGTTTTCTTTTAGGCCCGATCTCAACGTCATTCTCCTTCGGATTCGGTTCATGACTACAAATATTGAATCTTAATTAGAGAAGATTGAAATTATAGTCCTACAAAAGTTGTTGTTCCACAAGTACAAATCAGGACTGTCCAATTTTCTGGCAGTCCTATGAACTGATAGGACTGCCAAAGAACTGAGCAGTCCTAAGTCACAGCATGTGAAACAAAGGACTGTCCAGTTTTCTGACAGTTCTACATACATTCAGGACTGCCAGAAAACTGGACAGTCCTTTGTTTCACATGTTGTGACTTAGGACTGCCCAGTTTTCTGACAGTCCTATCAGTTTGTAGGTCTGCCGAAAAATTGGGCAGTCCTGATCGACGCAGGCAATTTAAATGGGCTACAATCCGAATGTAGTTTAAGTCAAATTGGCTACAAACAATTAAAATAAACAATGTAATGGATGCTTGAATTTTCGAAATAAATTTCTAGGATTTTTGAACAAATAGAAAAAGTTTTAGAAAGAATTTGTACCTTCTTTGTGAGGACGTTTGGGTGCCATTGGTCATGTTGAGAAGAGGATGATGGTGGAGGAGAAGAGGAAGATGTTGGAGAAGAAGAAAATTATAAGTTCTTGCTTAGGGATGGCGGAATGATGGAGGAGAAGAGAAAGAAAAAGAAGAAAGGATTTGGTTTTTGGAAGAGAGAGAAGAAAATTTAGAAATGAAACTAAAACTATGGAACAGTTCTAGGAGTAAAAAAAATGGACTCTCCTGAATAAATTCTCCCAAAACCTGGGCTAGTTCTAATCGAGACTAGCCCCGATCAAAAAATTTGTGCCCTTTTAAATAACCAAAATAAAAGCCATTATATACTCACTTGACCTTGGAAAGAGAGGATGAGATCATGAGCGTGTACGTGGGTATATGTGGGCCAGGGTGCTGGGCCCTGGCAAGTGGATGGATGATTGGCCAGCTAGAGAACTTTTAAACCCCACACAATCTTTTTAACTACAGCCCTGTACATTTTCAGAAAGTTAAACGAAGAGAAGGGTTTCGCTTTCACAAGGATTTTGTTGAACCAAATCAACGTTTACTCTTTCCAGCCCATTTATTTTCCTTATTAGTTATTTCCACTTGGCTACGAAGTGGCACATGCACCTTAACTGATTGTAGTATTGGAGTTGAGGTCGCGCCTATATTTCTAGGTCCTTTGTTTTGGAATTTGGATATTATGGCGATGAGAAATAGTACAAGTGGTGTTCATGATTAACCTAAAATATGGTTAACCGATTGAACCAACAGTCGGTTTGGTTAGTCCAATAAATTTGATGGGTTTGGTTATACTTTTTCTAAAATAATTTTACGGTTCGGTTACATTTTATTGTTACCTTTTGTAAATTTGATGGACGTGTGGGGGTAACCTCTGCCCACGTGCTCCTAAAATTTTACGACGTTTCGTGAAGCGTGCGCAAAAAAATCCAACGCGCACAGTTCAGCCAACACTGTGCATGCGCCAGAATTTGCCGCTGACACGGCCTTCGTACGCGAACACGACGCGTCGAGGACCCGTTCCAGGAGCACGAGCACGAAGCCCTATACCTAGGCTACCCAGGGACACGACCCCGAGACGCGACATGCCTCGTGTCGCGAGCCACGGGGCTCGACACGCGCCCACGAGGCCGCGTGCGCGTGCGTACAGCCCTGCAGTCTGTGTGTCATAACTCGATGGATATAACTCCGTTTCACATGAAATTTTATGGACATGTGGGGGCAACCTCTGCCCACGTGCTCCTAAAATTTTACGAGATTTCGATGAGTATTCGCGAAGTTATCGCGTCTGCACTGATTCGACTGATACCGTACACGCGCGTACGTGCCCGTGCGATACGCACTGACCGGACATGATACAGACACGGGTTCGACCCCGTGAGTACCCGAGCACGTCACACACGTAGACACCTTCGTGTTTGCCAAGTTTCACGAGTTCTAATTGAGTATTTTCTGTTTTGGGCTTCGAGTTGGATTTTCGGGTTTTGATTTATATATATTTTGAGTTGTTTTGTTATAATTCGATTTTCTGAGAATTAACTCGGATTTTCTGAGTTTATATGAAGTTAGATAGATTCTGGACTTGTGGGTATTAGTCTCTAATTTTCCATTCAAATGTTTCTACCTATACGTTATATATATATATATATATATATATATATATATATATATATATATATATATTTTATATAAAAATATATATATATATATATAAAGAAAAGCTATATATATATATATATATATATATATATATATATATATATATATATATATATATATATATATATATATATATATATATATATATATATATATATATATGGAAGCGGATCAAAAGCCCCCCTTAGAAAGCCCCCCAAAAAACCCCCCTCACTCTAATCCGTAATTTAATGTTAATGTTAATATTAATATTAATATTAATGTTAATGTTAATATTAATGTTAATATTAACACTAAATACTAAAATTAACATTAATATTAACATTAAAATTAATATTAACATTAAAATTAACATTAACATTAATATTAACATTAACATTAACATTAATATAAAAAAAATTAAAAAAATAATATTAACATTAACATTAATATTAACATTAACATTAATATTAACATTAATATTACGAATTAGAGTGAGGGGGGTTTTGGGAGGGCTTTCTAAGGGGGGCTTTTGATCCGCTCCATATATATATATATATATATATATATATATATATATATATATATATATATATATATTTATATAGCTTTCCTTTATATATTTATATAGCTTTCCTTTATATATGTGTGTGTGTGTGTGTGTGTGTAAGTTGTTAATATATATATACATAGACTTATATATATATAAACTTATATATATATGTAGACTTAATATATATAGACTTACACACACACACACACACACACACACACACACACACACACACACACACACACACACACACATATATATAGACTTAATATATATAGACTTATATATATAGCTTTCCTTTATATATATATACAGACTTATATATATGTAAGTTGTTAATATATATATATATAGACTTACACACACACACACACACACACACACACACACACACATATATATATATATAAAGGAAAGCTATATATATATATATATATATATATATATATATATATATATATATATATATATATATATATATATATATATAGCTAAGAGATTTTGAGAGTTAATCTCAGTTTTTGCCAACAGCAGCTCCTTCACGCACACACCCTCTCTCTTTTCCTCTTCAAATATATATATATATATATATATATATATATATATATATATATATATATATATATATATATATATATATATATATGTGTGTTTGCCATTGGGTGTAACCTATGGATTAAGGAGTCAGTTTAGGATTGACCCAATGAGCCTAAATTGGTCGAGTTGACTAGCAAGTTGACCAAGTTGTCAAAAGTCAACTTTGGGTCAAACTTGATCCAAATCGACTTAAACGGACTTAGAATGACTTGATAACTTGTGTTTGACCAAAAAATTGGTAGATGGGCTAGTTGACTTATAGTTGACCAGGTTTGACCAGGGTTGACCAGAGTTGACCAAGGGTTAACTTTGACCTAGAAGTACCTAAAATCATTTAGAATGTATTGTGGGCTATTCTTATTTCATATTAGACACTTTGTAACCTATGGTTGTTCTAAATAGGACTTTGTGACTCCAGTTTGGACTCATATTCTCATCAGGCATTCGGAATACCAGGCGAGTACATTCTATGATAGTTCTTTCATTTACTTGTCAATTTCTATATTTCAGTTTTAGTCAGTTCTATTTGATTCTCGGTTACAAATACGGATTGATATTTCTGGAATTCATATATACGACACACATACCTACTTGTCTATCCTCTATTACAAGAACCACTACAAAAATCACCTACAAGCACCTTCATGTTCTGGCTAGATTTGTTTTCGATTTACGTGTCGTGTTATGGATTCACTCATATTTGTCGAGCGAAAAAATACTTGAGTGGACATGTAAACATTCCTAAATACTCGAACCACCTCCCTGTGAATTATACAAGAATGATAACCATCCCACACTTGGCCAGTGTGTGATGTACCGGATTACCCCTAGCCGTTTACATCTCGATCTCAGTATTTTAAAATACACTGTGAGTATTGTCAAGAATCTTTACTAGAATCACCACAAGAATCTTACTGGAATCATCACAAGAGTCGTTAAAGAATCTCCCTACTTGAATCATTGATTGGAATCACACTTGACATATATTGTATCACTGGACTCATATCACATTATTCTAGTTCAGCTAGCTTTTATTTACAGTCTTCATTGACATGATATTCTGTTTCACAGCTTTTACTTTCCTTATTTTTTTAACTATTGTTTTACATCTTAAACTATCTCGAACTTCCATGCTTCATCAATATAACTGTCTATAATTATTTTATAGTCTTTGTTATTTACTTGGATTTACTTGATGAGATGTTTTCATTCCTGTCCTGACTGGACCTGTTGAAAATATTACAGATGTTAGCCCTGAGGATGCATGTCCTACTCACTATGGATCTGGAGAGGGATTAGCTATCTTTGGCCCCGACTGTCAGGAGTGATCGGGAGATTAGTTTAGTAGACTGTTTTAGATTTCTTTACTAGAACTTGAGTTGTAATAATTTGAGAGTTGACTTATTTTGAGTTGTTTTGAGATACTATCATTTAGTAATTTTTATTTGTTTTCTTTTAGTTATAGAATTATGTATTATCCTATCGTGCTTAGACTGTGATTGAGTTATATTACTTCTATACTTGTCCTCCGTTCGGAGTTGAGATTTAAGACAAGTACATTATATAAATGCGTGAGTTGGTTTAGATAATGACCTAGAACAACGTTCTATCGCCGATTCCGTGGCGTAGGCTGGGCGTTGTTACGCACTTGTACCCTTACACTGGATGCGGATCGTGATACATTTTTAGTGGTGGCCCATGCAGGTCGAGTTTCGCATTAGTGTGATATCGTGGTAGTACGGCGACTTAGTTGTACTGTTACGAGCCTGCGATAGAAATTAAGAAATAAGCTTTAGATGAGAGGGTACTCAATCACAACTAGAAAATTTCTATGGATTTGAATCTATTGACACTTGTTCAAATCTAAATAATATACTTCATGTAGGAACGAAATCGTAAAGCACAATACTCTAGAGGGGGGTGAATAGAGTTGGCAGCGGAATAATGCTAATTAAAAATTGTTAGCAGCAAGATCACAGAATAATAATCACAACTAAATAATGTAAAGGCAGAGATAAGAAAGCAAACGCAAAGACAACGATGTATACTGGTTTTCCTCTGTTGAGGACTATTCCAGTCGGTAGAACTCTTGCTACCAGTTGAATCCATTATTGAGAAAACCGCAAGTTTTTTTATGAAGTTCTTGCAACTTCTACAACGCGAGATTTGATACGAAGAACTCGTCCAACTTCAATTGTGAAGAGGTATTCTTCTATCAAGCCTTCTGATTACAATCACTCTGAAACTTCTAAACCGCACCGCACTGGCAAATCGACTAGAGGATTGTAACTGGCTTGGGATCTGAAAATTAAAGCTCGAGAAAAACTCTTTAGAAGACCGAAAGCTTTTTAGAAGAGAGAAGATTGAAAGTGAATGAGTGAGTTAAAATGATCGAAATCCTTCTCTATTTATAGGAATTCCAAAGACAGAATTCTGGCAGAATTCGGGCAGAATTCGGGCAGAACTCGATGAGCAAATCTCGGTCAAATCCGCAACTGCAGGAGGACCAAGTTCCAAGGAATTCAAAAACAAAACGGCCACTAACCGAACTCTGGCCGAACTCTGGTCGAGTTCTGTCAGGGTTAGATTATGGTTTTAAAATAAGTTTTTGGAGAATTTTAAAAACCTTTTTTTTGAAGCTTTTGTAAATACGAAGTTTTACAAAACTAAGGACATTTTAAAAATATTTTAAAATCATTTTGGAATAGCCTATTTGCCAGTACGACTTGGTGTACAAAGTATTCCTAGACTCAAATAAAATGAAAAATACATTGCTCAAAGAAATACAGACTCGAACAGACAAACAGTGCTTCGGTCTTGAACTGTGTAGATAGCTTTTCTTGATCATGTCCAAGAGTCCGAGATGTCCTGACTAGTTCCATATATCGAGACAGAGTTTGATCAATTATTAAAATCAGTTTGACCATATGACCAATGGGCCAACAATCTCCCCCATTTTGATAATTGACAAACTATGAATGATATAACATCTAAGCTTGGAATCAAATCAAAAAATAGTAAAGTAAAATTGTTCATATCATGCATGCATTTTCTCAAAAGATGTTAGATCCTTATTTTTCTCCCCCGTTGTCACTTAACAAAATAATTGCAAAAGAGGAAGCTCCCTCGCAATCAATGTTTAAGTAACAAACAGTGAAGAAACACAAAAAAATTATGACAGATGGTAAAGACAGTAAAAAAAAATAACATCACAGGCATGTATTTGGCTCAGGTAGTTTATGATATAACAGAGAATTAATTCACACGCAGTTTATAATATAGAAGCAGATAAAGATGCTATAAATAAATAAACTGATGTGAAAGAGAAACTACGAATCCCATAAAGATAAAATGATGTGCAAGAGACATCAAAAAAATATCCAGTACAAGTCTGATAATAAAAAGCTAAAAAGACAGAAACTTGGAATGTCGGAGAATTTCCAAGTATACTGTAGACAATATCTAAGTCTCAAAAATCAGCTAACATATCACATCTCCTCCTCCTCCTCCTCATCATCATCAGCATGATCGGCATGTCTAGAGGGACCAGCTGCAGAGGTACCAGCTCCAGAAGGGTGAGGAGGAGCGCCAGTGTAAAACTCACCGATATAGTCTCGAGGAGCACGGTCAGAACGGTACCAATCATATGCGTTACCGGGCTGAAAGTAGGCATGAACAGCCTCATCCTCACAGCGGTAACCAGAAAAGGCTGGATCTCTAGGAATAGAACCGGCAGAATGTCCAATCTGAGCAAATCAGAGATCAGCTAGAGAATTTGCTATCGCCTGATAACGAGTGACATCGCAAAAACACACGTTCGCGGGCCATATCCGTTATCGAGACGTGCAAATCAGAAAGATGCTGGTGTATGCCTTCAAAGGTCATGGCATACTGCTGAGTAGGTGGAGGAGGTGGAGCAGTAGAAAGAACAGTAGGAGGAGCAGTAGCAGTCATACTACGACGAGATAGTTTCAGAAACTTGGGCTCAGGGTCTTGAGTACAAGTTGACAAATCAATATCAAAACGCTGGAAGATGCGTAGGAGAATCATCGCATAAGAGAGATTTCTATCTCTTGCACGACAACGTCCCATCATCTGGATAATGGTCTTAGGGGCAGAAAATGGAATCCCCTTAAGAATGTGATACATAACAAATAGTTCAAGTGATGTGACATCATCCTTTGAAGTAGACTTCGGAAGGAGAGTGGAGTAGATGATGCGGTGCAATTCATAATTAAACAAGTTCAAGTTGTTTGCCTTGAACTTTCCAGAGCGAACTCGATCAGGTGCACAGAGTTCAGCTTTGAAACTAGCAAGTGTCGTGCCGTCAGGAAAATCAAATTCAGTGATATCAACAAGCGGTGCACCTTCGTTAGATAGACCAAGTATTTCTGCTAAGAGGACATCATTGAACTCGATGTCTAGTCTGCCAACACGAGTACTTACGTCAAACGTGTTTAATATGATATTGCAGTAGAACAGTCTAATGGCATTAGTTGCTATCGGGAAATAAAGTTTAACAACGTGTTATAATCCTAATACCTCAAAATAAGGGCGGTATTCTGGAACACAGTCCATTTGGTAGGAGCGCCTGTGCATATGGATCGCATGGAAAAGTCTCCATACCACAGAAGGGCTTGATCTAGGATTTGAAAGTAAAACCCATCGAACGCGCCATCGTTCGATTGAACTGGTGAAAAGAGGGAATCCGTGGGTGGATTCAAAGATGATCCTTCCTCACTAGGATTGGTCGTCTTCTTCCTCTTGAAGGGGTTAAATCCCTTAGGCGGCATTGTGCAATAAAAGTAAATATGCACGAAATTAAAAGGAGGAGAAATATGAAGTTATACCTCCTGAGATTCGAGTATGTTGTAGAGGACAACGAACTCCGCACGAATCCAAAATTTGGATGGATTTCACCACGTAGATAGGGAGAAACGGAGTGGTGAAGAACTAGGGTTTGAGGGCTCTCGTGCGGCTGCTGTTGCTGTGATGGTGGTGTTTAGAAGCAATGAAGAAGAAAGGCTCTCGGGTTCTGGTTATATAGCCAGATACCTTTAACCGAACTCGGGCCGAATTCGGTCCGAAGTCTGGCCGAATTCGCTTGGGGTTGGTTTGGAACACTTTCTTATTCATTGGCTCATTTCAAAGATTTAATTCAAAGATTAGTAATTTTAACATTCAATTAATATAATTAATGTTATTTTATAGATTAAATATCGTTACACATCGACTGTCTCAGATTAGTTGTAGGAGTACTGTCCCAGCTGGCGGAGGTTCACCGGGGAACTCTTAAGTACCGCTTCGCTTCAACCGTAGTTGTGGTGACAGACAGACTCTTTATTGGCTTGTCTCTAACACAATTTTTGCGTATTGACATAAAATCATAAAATAAAATTAATTAACATTATTGACGTCCAAAATTCCTAATTCTCGACGTAAATAATTGAAACGATCTTCTGCTAGAGGTTTTGTGAAAATATCAGCTAATTGATTCTCAGTATCTATGTACACAAGGTCAATATCTCTATTTTGATGATGATCTCTAAGAAATGATGTCGGATCTTGATATGTTTAGTACGAGAATGACATACTGGATTCTTAGTCAAATTAATAGTGCTCGTGTTGTCACAGAAAATGGGAATGTGTGTGTAAAATAAATCATAGTCTTCTAAGGTTTGTTTCATCCACAAAATCTGAGCACAACAACGTCCTGCGGCGATATACTCAGCCTCTGTTGTTGATAGGGCTACAGAATTTTGCTTTTTACTAAACTATGAGACTAAAGCCTTGTCTAAGAAATGACATGTGCCACTGGTACTTTTTCTATCAACTTTGCATCCAGCAAAATCTGTATTCGAGTAACCAATAAGGTCAAAGGACTTAGTTTTGGGATACCATAAGCCAACAGAAGAAGTGCCCTTAAGGTATCGAAAGATACGCTTAACTGCACACAGATGTGATTCCTTTGGATTAGCTTGAAAACGTACACACAGGCAAACATTAAACATAATATCTGGACGACTAGCAGTTAAATAAAGTAAACTACCGATCATACCTAGATACTTACGTGTGTCGACCGGCTTGCCTTGTTCATCAATATCAACCTTTGTTGAAGTTGCCATCGGAGTGCCAATAGGTTTGACATTATCCAGGTCAAACTTCTTTAGAAAATCTTTTGTGTACTTGGCTTGATTTATGAATGTCCCATTGTCAGTTTGTTTGATTTACAGTCCGAGAAAGAATTTTAGCTCTCCCATCATGCTCATCTCAAACTCATTCTGTATACACTTAGAGAATTCTTAACACAGAGATTCATCAGTAGATCCAAATATAATATCATCAACATAGACTTGTATTAAGAGAAGCTTGCCATTAAAAGACTTAATAAAAAGTGTAGTGTCAACCTTGCCTTTTGAAAAACCGTTGTCAAGTAGGAAAGAGCTTAGACGATTATACCAAGCACGAGGGGCTTGTTTTAAACCGTATAAAGCTTTCTTCAACTTGAAAACATGATCAGGGTTTTTAAAATCTGTGAAACCTGGAGGTTGTGCTACAAAAACTTCTTCTTTTATAAAACCATTTAAAAATGCACTCTTGACATCCATTTGAAATAATTTGAAATTATGAAAATATACAAATGCACATAACATGCGAATGGATTCTAATCTCGCAACTGGGGCATAAGTCTCATCGTAGTCGATACCTTCTTCCTGATTGTATCCTTGAGCTACGAGTCGAGCCTTATTACGAGTCACTAAACCATTCTCGTTAAGTTTATTTCGGAATACCCAACGGGTGCCAATGACCGGATGATCAATAGGCTTGGGAACAAGTTCCCAAACTTGATTCTGTTCAACTTGGTTTAATTCCTCTTGCATAGCATCTATCCAAAAATTATCACTACATGCTTCATTAATAGTTTTGGGTTCTAGCTGTGAAATGAATGCAACACTAGAAATAATATCTCTACTGGATGTACGAGTACTTACACCTTTGGTAATATCACCAATTACCAAATTCTTTGGATGATCAGCCGTAAATTTTAATCTTTTCGGCAGACTCTGAATGTAGCTGGTTCCTGGATCTTCTCTAGGAGGATCAGCTAGTGCCGAGCTTGGTTGAGAATCAGCTGGTGTTGAGCTAGGTACAGTTAGATCTTCGTCATTGTCATCGATAGTCATTTGATTCAATTCATCAAAGGTGACGTTGATTGATTCTTCGATGATCATAGTTCGTTTGTTGAAGACTCTGTATCCTTTGCTCTTGGCCGCATAACCTAAAAATATACCTTCATCGGCCTTTTCGTCAAACTTTCCCAAATTATCTTTTGTATTAAGAATAAAGCACTTACAACCAAATATTCTAAAATATAAAACTGATGGAATTCTATCAAACCATAACTCAAATGGAGTCTTCTTCGATTTGGGTCGAATTAGAACTCTATTGAGAACAAAACAAGCTGTATTGACAGCTTCAGCCCAAAAATATTTGGGTAGACTAAACTGGTTTAACATTACTCTGGCCATTTCGGATAGAGTTCTGTTCTTACATTCCACAACTCCATTTTGTTGTGGAGTCCTAGGGCAGGAGAACTCGTGTATAAAACCGTGTGTGTCACAAAATTGCTCAAACTCTGCATTCTCGAATTCGCCTCCATGATCGCTTCTAATACGAGTGATCATGTAACCTTTTTTATTCTGTACTTTCTTTCAAAAGACGATAAATTCGGATAATGCATCATTCTTGCATGTCAAAAAGTATACCCACGTGTATCTAGAGTAATCATCTACAATTACAAAAGCATATAACTTACCTCCGAGGCTAGCAACTCTGCTAGGACCAAATAAGTCCATATGTAGCAATTGTAGAGGTCTAGTAGTACATACTGCGTTTACTGACTTGAATGTGGATCTGGTAGCTTTGTTCTTTTTACATTGGCTGCATATCGAATCCTTCTTGAATGTTATGTCCGGTAAACCGCGTACTAGCATCTTCGTAGATAATCTTGAGATTGTGTCCATATTTGCGTGACCGAGTCTCATATGCCACAGATGACTCTCATCACTTTTAGCCATTAAGCATCTACCTGAAATGTTAGTTTCTTCCAACAAATAGAAAACATATATGTTGTCTTCCCTGATACCTTCAAAGATAGTACTACCAGTTGAGTTATCAACTATAGTACATTTGTCTTTGCCAAAGTTGATGCCATAATCATGATCAGTTAAATGACTTATGCTGAGTAGATTATGTTTCAACTCGGTAACCAGACAGACATCCTTAATCACAGGATAGGGAGATTTACTAACATCACCGATATCAATGATATACCCTTTCAAGTTGTTATCGAAGGAGACATAGCCTTCCTTCTTCTTCTTCGACAGTGTTGCAAATAATGTAACGTCACCGGTCATATGCCGTGAACAACCGCTATCGAGAATCTATTTACTTTTAGCATGTAAAAGGTATTCCACCTACAAAACAGTTTGCAGATGAAACCTTTGGTACCTATTTCTTGTAGGGTCCTGAAATGTTAGCTTTTGGTATCCATGCATAAATATTTAAATCAACAAGCTTTCTGATTCTACATGCAGGAGAAATATGACCAGTGTGGCCACAATAATGACATTGTGCATGTTTAGTGTTGAAAGCTGAGTGGTGTGCATGGTTGGTAGGTTTAGTTTTTCTAGTATAGAAGAAAGCATACCTATAATCTTGTTTGGGCTTAACCTTTTGGGGTAAAGGCTTGATATGGTTAGGTCTGACAGTGTTTGGTTTGTGAATGTTCCGATTTTTTTGTAAGTGACACGTGTTAGGGTAGGAAGCAGCAGTCTCAGGCTATTTTCCTAACCTAATTTCCAATCTTTTGGAAGTGTCATACAACTTAGTATAGTCAGAAGTGAGTGCTTCCATTCTGACTTGTGCACATTGAAGACTTTTCTTCTCTTTAGAAAGTTCTTGTTTCAGTTGGTCAATAACCTTGTCTTTCTCTTCAGATGACTTGGTAGTCTCGTGTAATAACAGCTTAATAGAAGAAAGCTCATCAGACTCACTAACATTATTTCTAACCTCGGCTAGTAGTCGGTAAGTCTTCCTATTTCACCTTTGTACTCTTTGAGTACCTTCTTAGAGGTCTGATATTTGCTATGCAGTTTCCTGTAATCACTTATCAGTTCACTGAAGGCATCTCCTAATTGCTCAAAGGTGAAGTTATCATATGTATCAACTACAGGTTCAGAGAGTACCTGATCGGATGCCATAAAGTATACATTTGCAGCGTCTTCTGATTGTTCATCTTCTGAGTCGCTGGCTTTACTTTCATGCCATATGCTGGTGTTGGCATATCTCTGAGATGTTGATCTCTTCAGGTTCCCTTTCTCATACCTGTTGCTCTTCTTGCTTGATGATGAGTTTGTAGGACAATCCTTCTTCATGTGTCTCTTCTTCTTGCAGCCATAGCAGACAGCATCATCTTGATACCAGTTGTTGCTGCTATTGTTTTCTTTGGCTTTCTTCTCATATCTCATGAATCTTTTGAATTTCCTTGCTAGGAGTGCTTGATCTTCAGCATCAGATTCACTGCTGTCTGAATCACCTTCAGCAGCTTTTCTGTGCTGATCCTTGAAAGCGATCGTCTTTTCCTTTGGTGCAGGCTCTTCAAAATCTTGTAGCTCCAGTTCATGAGTGAGTAGCTTACCCATGAGTACTTCGAGGGACATAGTTGTGAGGTCGTTCCCTTCAATGATCGCAGTAGCCTTTGGAATCCAGTTCTTGGTAAGTGCTCGCAGGAGTTTGCAAATCTTTTTATGGTTACTGTAATCTTTGCCTAGGAAGGACAAAGGATTTACAATATCCAAAAATCTTTCGAACATCTGAGTAACTGTTTCGTTGGACTTCATCTTGAACACCTCATACTCTTGAGTAAGTCTGCTGACCTTTGATTCTTTGACTTGAGTCGTGCCTTCATGTGTGACTTCAAGAAGCTTCCATACTTCATTAGCATGTGCAGATAGACACCCTGTTAAATTCAGTTCTGTCTAAAGCACAAAATAAAGCGTTAATAGCACGTGCGTCAAGACTGGCATTTTTCTTCTCTTCCTCTGTATATCTGTTATGGGGTTTTTTAACTAAAACTCCATCAACATTTATACGAGGTGGCTTTTGATAGCCATCAATAACAATAGACCATAAATCAAAGTCAAGTGATTTCAAGAAGAAACTCATCCGTGTTTTCCAATAGGTATAGTTCGTACCATCAAACAGTGGAGGTCTGTTTGTGGCCTGGCCTTCACTTATGAATTTCACAGTTGCCATGTGTTGTGCTGTGATCTATATAACAATTAGTTAAAAGAATAAATAATTGCAATGTTTACCTTGCTTTACCTGTAACACCAGCTTTGATACCAATTGTAGGAACGAAATCGTAAAGCACAATACTCTAGAGGGGGGTGAATAGAGTTGGCAGCGGAATAATGATAATTAAAAATTGTTAGCAGCAAGATCACAGAATAATAATCACAACTAAATAATGTAAAGACAGAGATAAGAAAGCAAACGCAAAGACAGCGATGTATACTGGTTTCCCTCTGTTGAGGACTAGTCCAGTCGGTAGAACTATTGCTACCAGTTGAATCCACTATTGGCAAAACCGCAAGTTTCCTTACGAAGTCCTTGTAACTTCTACAACGCGAGCTTTGATACGAAGAACTCTTCCAACTTCAATTATGAAGAGGTATTCTTCTATCAAGCCTTCTGATTACAATCACTCTGAAACTTCTAGATCGCACCGCACTGGCAAATCGACTAGAGGATTGTAACTGGCTTGGGATCTAAAAATTAAAGCTCGAGAAAAACTCTTTGGAAGACTGAAAGCTTTTTAGAAGAGAGAAGATTGAAAGTGAATGAGTGAGTTAAAATGATCGAAATCCTTCTCTATTTATAGGAATTCCAAAGACAGAATTCTGGCAGAATTCGGGCAGAATTCGGACAGAACTCGATGAGCAAATCTCGGTCAAATTCGCAACTGCAGGAGGACCAAGTTCCAAGGAATTCAAAAATAAAACGGCCACTAACCGAACTCTGGCCGAGTTCTGTCAGGGTTAGGTTATGGTTTTAAAATAAATTTTTGGGGAATTTTGAAAACCTTTTTGAAAACTTTTTTTGAAGCTTTTGTAAATACGAATGTTTTTCAAAACTAAGGACATTTTAAAAATATTTTGAAATCATTTTGGAATAGCCTATTTGCCAGTACGACTTGGTGTACAAAGTATTCCTAGACTCAAATAAAATGAAAATTACATTGTTCAAAGAAATACAGACTCGAACAGGCAAACAGTACTTCGGTCTTGAACTGTGTAGATAGATGTTCTTGATCATGTCCAAGAGTCCGAGATGTCCTGACTAGTTCCATATATCGAGACAGAGTTTGATCAATTATTAAAATCAGTTTGACCATATGACCAATGGGCCAACACTTCATACCTGTCCTTCTTGATGATATCATCCTTGTACCGTTATTGACCTCTTATTTGATCTGTCCTTCTTTTTCATCTTGTTGTATGTGATTTCATTAGTACCTGTCAGGATATTCTTGTGATGTGCTAGATAGTATAGTAACCATGTTCGAGACTGTGAATTACGACCAGTAGGACCATGTTTTGCATGTTTTAGATATAATTTTTTTGACCTTGATTGTCGGGGGTTTAACCTAGAAGAAGTGCATCCACCTTAAATTTCGAGAACACAATTTTTCTAAGGGGGGTCGATTTGTAACCACCACTTTTCTAAATTAGGGTATTTTAGTAATTTTGTGATATTTTTGAATTTTTATTATTTTATTAGTTAATTTGATTGGTGTGTAGCTTTGATTGGTGTTTTTGGTAGTAGAAGGTGGTATAACCGTAGTCAACCTTGATTAGAAGACTAACCATGTGATTAGAATTATTTTGGCTTTTTAGATTTTAATTTAGAGCTATTGTCCTTTTTAGGAAACATTTAAACCATTTTTAAGTTATTTTACACATAGCCTTTAAGCCTTTTTGTCAATGGGCCTTTAAACCAACTTAAGGAGAGCTTCGCCCATGACTAAACCCTAACCCTAATCCCCCCCCCCTTTCATTTGTGAGAAACTAGTAGCCGTCACAAATTCAAAACTCTACTTTTTTCCTTCTCCTCCAAAAGTCCAATTTTCTCGTTTCTCACCCAAATCCTTCCAAACGAAGTGCGTTGCGACCGTTGGGAGGAGAGGAATCTGCTGGAGACTTTCTAGCGAGGGATCAGAGGCGTTTGACCGGAGGAAATTAGCATCGACACGTTTGGAGGCACGTTACATTAAGATTTTGACTCTCAATAGGTAAACCCTTTTAAATACCTGTTATTCTTGATTTTTCTCCGTAGATGCATCCATATAGGTACCACGGACCTGAGCATGAAGTTTGGTAGGTTTCTATATTCGTTTGATAGCCGTATCACACTGTCGGTCCTATAGACACATGTTCGACGAAATGCCACTTAGAACTGAAAGTTGGTATTTTTTATTTGTTTTCATGAATTTATTGCTGTTGATTTGAAATAACTTTTGTGAAGACGGATGTTGATTCGACACGATTTCAGTGTTCGAATAGGACACGGATACACGTGCACGAGGCCCGTGCATGGCCCATGCATGCCCTGCGGTCCGAGCATCGTAACTCGACGCACAGGGTTCCGTTTCACGTGAAATTTTATGGACGCTGGGGGCAACCTCTGCCCACGTGCTCCTAAATTTTATGACGTTCATAAAGCGTACCGGAGAAATCCAACGCGCACGGTTCAGCCAACACTGTGCATGCGCCAGAATTTGTCGCTGACACGGCCTTCGTACGCGAACATGACGCGTCGAGGACCCGTTTCCAGAGCACAGACACGAAGCCCTATACCTAGGCTACACAGGACCCGACCCCGAGATGCGACGTGGCTCGTGTCGCGAGCCACGGGGCTCGATATGCGCCAAGAGGCCGCGCACGCGTGCGTACAACCTGCATTCTGTTTTCATAACTCAATGGATATGACTCCATTTCATGTGAATTTTATGGACACGTGGGGCAAACCTCTTCCCATGTGCTCCTAAAATTTTACGATATTTCGTTGAGTATTCGCGAAGTTTCGCATCTGCACTGATTCGGCTGATACAGTACACGCGTGTACGTGCCCATGCATACGCACTGACCAGACATGTGGGGACACGGGTTCGACCCCGTGAGTACCCGAGCACGTTACACACGTAGACACCTTCGTGTTTGCCAAGTTTCATGAGTTCTAGTTGAGTATTTTGTTTTTGGGCTTCGAGTTGGATTTTGGGTTTTGATTTATATAATTTTTGAGTTGTTTTGTTATAATTCGATTTTCTGAGAATTAACTCAAATTTTCTGAGTTTATATGAAGTTAGATAGATTCTGGACTTGTGGGTATTAGTCTCTAATTTTACATTCAAATGTTTCTACTATACGTTATGTATAGCCTCTTGTATATATATATATATATATTATATAGTATATATAAAATATATATTATATATATATATATATATATATATTTCTATATATATATACAAGAGGCTATATACATACAATTATATATATATATATATATATAGCCTCTTTGTGTGTGTATATATATATATATCTATATAATATATATTATATATATATATATATATATATATATATAATTTTTTTTTTTTTTATATAATATATATATATATATATATATATATATATAATATATATATAGATATATATATTATATATATATATATATATATATATATGTATATAGCCTCTTTGTAATATATATATATATATATAGATGTATAAATAATATATATATATATATATATATATATATATATATATATATATATATATATATATATATTATATATATATATATATATATAATATATATATATATATATATATTATACAAAGAGGCTATATACATATATACATATATATATTATTATTATATATATAATATATATATATATATA
>JANAVB010007399.1:18856952-18876952 GCA_029216955.1 Iris pallida
TAGAGTACCGACGGGCAATCAGAGAGTGGGAAGGCTTTTGCACTAGCTGCAGAGGAGACCGAACCGGAGGTGGAGGTCATAGCAGGTATGGTTTTAGTTGCATCATTTCCTGCCATTACATTATTTGACACTGGAGCCACCCATTCATTCATAGCCACTAGCTTTGCCACTAGACACAGTATACCCATGTCATCTTTATCTAAAAATATTAGAATCCTCACTGGAGGAGGAGTGGTACCTGTAGTGGTATTTGTAGAGATTGTCCTGTAGTGATAAATGGTAGAGAGATGAAAGCACGACTTCTTGTATTTCCGTGCCGACGTTCGATTGGTTCTTGGAATGGACTGGTTGAGCCAGCATTTCGCTCTCATTGACTGCCATAGGGGCAGTATCGTCTTTAGACCACCGAGTGATGCGGAGTTCGAGTTCACCAAAGAGGATGCCTTGAGGAGCGATATCTGCATCGGGACTCACATGATGATGCAGGACACCCCTCAGCACCCTATCATCACCGAGTTCGAGGATGTATTCCCCAGGAGTTGCCAGGACTGCCGCCTGACCGAGACATTGAGTTTTCTATTGAGCTTTTCCAGGAGCCGAGCCTATTTCATCTCGAGTTTATCGCTAGTGCCCAAAGTTGGTAGAGATGAAGACGCAGATTGATGACTTATTGGAGAAGGGCTTTATTCGTGCCAGTGCGTCACCGGGGAGAGCACCCGTTTTTTTGACCTAAAAAGACGGGACCGTGCGCATGTGCATCGACTACAGAGCATTGAATGCAGTGACAGTGAAGAACAAGTATCCATTGCCGCGTATAGATGATCTATTTGATCAATTGAGTGGAGCAAAAGTATTCTCCAAGATTGACTTACGATCAGGCTATCACCAATTGAAGGTTCGGAAGGAAGATATTAGACGGCTTTTCGATCGAGGTATGGACACTACGAGTTCTTGGTCATGCCTTTCGGTTTGACCAAGGCACCCGCGTTTTCATGAATTTAATGAACAAGATCTTTCACCAGTATTTGGACAAATTTGTAGTAGTCTTTATAGATGATATCTTGATTTACTCCAAGAGTCAAGAGGAGCATGAGCAGCATCTACGGATAGTTTTGGGAACACTGAGGAATGAGAGACTCTTTGCGAAGCTTAGCAAGTGTGATTTCTTTCTCAAGGAGGTATCATTTCTCGGTCATGTTGTTACGGGTGATGGCATATCAGTGGATCCAGAGAAGATCACAGCAGTCGAATCATGGCCCGCTCCCACATCAGCTACTGAGGTGAGAAGTTTCCTCGGACTTGCGGTTACTACCGAAGGTTCGTAGAAGATTTCTCTCGAATAGCGGGGCCGATGACTCGATTAACTTGCAAGGATCAGGAGTTTGTATGGACATGAGTGTCAAGCCGCATTTGATGAGTTGAAGAAGCGATTGACCACAGCACCGATCTTGACACTACCATCGGGCCGGAGGATTTGTGATCTACAGTGACGCATCCGGGAAAGGATTAGGATGCGTATTGATGCAGCACGGTCGTGTAGTAGCATATGCATCGCGACAGTTGAGGGTGCACGAGAAGAATTATCGACCCACGATCTAGAGCTCGCAGCGGTTATCTTTGCTTTGAAGCTATGGAGACACTACTTGTACGGCAGAAGGTTGATATCTACACTGATCATAAGAGCCTCAAGTACGTGTTCACACAAAAGGAGTTGAATATGCGACAGCACGTTGGTTGGAGTTGATGAAGGATTATGAGATCGAGCTACATTATCATCCGGGCAAGGCTAATGTCGTGGCAGACGCATTAAGCCGTAAGCCCATGGCACACTTTTTGACTACACAGAGGGAGTTGATTAGAGACTTGGAGCAGCTTGGTATTGAGGTAGTATTGCCTGGAGCCGATGGCGTATTAGCCAACCTCCAAGTACAATCATCATTGGTAGAGCGCATCAAGGCAGCATTGCCTAATGATGCTAGATTTCGACGGCTCAGGGAGAGGACCGAAGCAAGAGCAGACGGATTGAGGATTCACCGATGGGACATTGCGATGTGGTGATCGCATTTATGTTCCCAATGGAGAGTTACGACAGGAGCTGATGGCAGAGGCTCACAGTTCGACTTATTCTATTCATCCCGGCGGAACCAAGATGTACCGTGACTTACGACAGTATTATTGGTGGCACGGAATGAAGCGAGAGATAGCTCGTTTTGTTGCCAAGTGCTTGGTATGTCAACAAGTGAAGGGAGCACCAGAGGACGCTGGATTATTGCAACCGCTACCCATTCCGAGTGGAAGTGGGAGCACATTACTATGGATTTCGTCACGGGTTTTCCTCGGGGTCCTAGAGGACGTGACGCAGTATGGGTGATTGTTGATAGACTTACGAAGTCAGCCCATTTCTTACCTTTTAGATGGGCCAGTCGACAGAGGTATTGGCAGAGATGTATATGGAGCAGATTGAGATTGCATGGTGTGCCTGTTAGTATTGTGTCGGACCGTGACTCAGATTTACCTCGCATTTTGGAGGAGCATGCAAAGAGTTTGGGCACTCGATTGAAGTTTAGCACATCATACCATCCGCAGACAGACGGCCAGTCGGAGCGTACCATTCAGACGCTAGAGGATATGCTGAGAGCATGCATGCTGACTTTGGCGGTTCATGGGAGGACCATCTTCATCTTGTTGAGTTTTCCTACAACAATAGCTATCAAGCGAGCATTCAGATGGCTCCGTTTGAGGCATTGTATGGTAGGAAGTGTCGGTCTCCGTTTGTTGGAGCGACATAGGAGAGCGACAGCTATTGGGTCCCGAGTTAGTCTTGAGCACAGTGGAGACTGAAGAAAATTCAGGGCCACCTGCGAGCAGCGCAGGATCGTCAGAAGCAGTGGGCAGATAATCGTCGTCGACCTTTGGAGTTCAAAGAGGGCGACCATGTGTTCTTGAAGATATCCCCACTAGAGGCACGATTCGATTCGGAGGACGTGGCAAGTTGAGTCCAAGGTACATCGGGCCCTTCGATGTCTTGGAACGTGTTGGAGAGGTTGCTATAGATTGGCCTTGCCACCGTCGCTGGAGGGAGTGCATGACGTATTCCATGTATCTCAGCTGAGGAGGTACGTGGCGGACAGCAATCATGTGCTTGACCACTCCGAGATCACAGTTGGACCGAGCTTGTCGTACGAAGAGCAACCAGTAGGTATCCTCGATCGCGAGTGAAGGTGTTGCAATCAATCTATTCCATTGGTTCGCGTGGCATGGAAGCATCACTCGCCAGGGGAGTCTACTTGGGAGCGCGAGGACGACATCCGAAATCGCTACCCGCATTTGTTTGAAGACGAAGGTATGTCTTGCATTGAAGCTTTTTAATTATTATCAATTTTCTTGCATTGCATTTGATCCCCCGACCTTAGTTTAATTTCGAGGACGAAATTTTCTTCAAGTTGGGTAGGATGTAAACCCAATATTTTTCTAATTATTTTAATACTTTAAAAATTATTTTTCTATATTTTTTATTTATTTGGTATATGTACGTAATTGTAGATGTGTAATATATGTAGTTTGCGTCGTGATAATTTAATATACTAAGTATAGCCTACCTTGTAACAAAATATTTTTTTACTTATTAAGAATTTTAGATAATTTTCTTATGAATATATCATATATATGTATATATATAGATATATTCTATATATATTATATATCTATATATATCTATATAGATATATTAATATATATATTATATCTAATATATATATATATATATATATAATAATAATAAAAAATATATATATATATATATATATATATAATATATATATATATATATATATATATATATATATTGTGTTAAAAAAAAGTAAAACAGGTGGTGGCCGAGCCCCCCTAAACAATGCAGCTCAGCTGCGAAATTGGGGGGGGGGGGGGGGGCTCGACCCCCACAAAACCGAGTACTAGCAAGCAGCTTGTAGCTGCAAAGGCTTGGCAAGCCCGACCCCCCTTAATGTCAACAACTTAGCTGCGCCTTTAGGAACCGACCCACAATGAAATTCTTAGCAGCAGCTAGCAGCTGCACCCTTAGTAAAACCCGACCCCACACCTATTCAAACCCTTAGCATTCCGAGATTAACTCCTAGTCCTAATAGAAGTCGACAATAGCAGTATTTAAACACCGCTCGACAAACCAAACCCTAACCCTCTATACATCTTCTCCCTCCTGAAGCTCTCTCCATCTCGAACCCTAGACGGACTACCCAGGCCGTTGGCGGCGCCGCACCACCACGCAAACACCGCCGGACAGCCCAAGACGACCCCACTTCCGAGCAGTCTCAGTTTTTGCGAACAGCGAGGTACCCTTCTTCCAATCCACTTTTCTTCATGCTCGCTCGATGATTTCTCGAACTATAAACTCTGGTGTGTAGCCCATATGAACCCCTCCAATCTCCTTTTGATAGAATCCTGGGAACCCCAGGGGATTGCTCGAAAAGTCGAGGCAAAGTTGCCCCAAAAACTGTTGAAAACAGAGTTTTAATCCAGTCCCAAACCACAACTTAGAAACCAGATTTCGATCTGTGTGTCGAGATTTTTTAGAAACTAATTGAAGACATGTGAAGACAACATAACCATGATTAAAATGCATTTTGTAGATCTGAATTTCGTTTTCTGTGCGAGAATTAAAACAGTGTTAAAGTTGTGCGAAAAACTGTTTTTAAAAGTGTTAATTTCAGAAAATTTCCACGATACGACGTACGCCCCGACAAATCGGGCGACATGGTCGCCCGTTATATGCATCAAAAGGCGCGTATGGACGTTGCTGACGTGTGGGAACTGACGGAACTCAGTTTCGTCGCGTGTGTGCGACGAAATCAAACCGTATCCGTCGAGATACCCCCGTATCGGCGTTTTGTAAACTTGCCCATAACTTCGTGTACAGTCGTCGAATCGAGACGAAACTTGCGCCAACAGGTCCGGATCGAAATTTTGGTCCTGCATGCCAAGTTTGGTTCGATTCTGAGAAGGTCAAATTGGAACCCCTTTTTGGCGGGCCCGCGACCCACTCAAACGGGCGAATTTGTACACGACTCATCGGAATCCAAAACTGGGCATACCGTTGAGTTCCTCTCCTCAAACTGAATCCGTAGACATGTAGTTTGATAACTTTAGAGACCATAGACTTTGGCACACGTTTTGGTGCAAAGCGGGTCCAACGGCGGACATCGTTTTGACCCAAAATTACGATTTTGTCCCTGTTCCAGAATTGGACTTTTGGACAGGCGTTTCCAAGGTATATCTTATTCACCGAGATCATTTTTGATGTTTGTTTCAGCGTTTGGAGTTGTAAGCCCCCTGAATTTCAGGGTTTATTTTTATTTTTATGAATGAATTATTTTCGATAAATATTTTATTATTTAATTATTTTTGATCATTAATGTACCTTTCCATGACTTTGACTTCTGGAACGTCAGGGATACCAATCTCTGTAAACTCTCTTCACGAGCTTTGAAGTAGACAAGATTATCTTCATTTTGATATATCTTGTCCCACTTAAATTCGTTCCCTTGTGCTCTTTTTGTATCGCGCAAGTTCGGGTCAACTTAGACCGATTAATCGTTGAATAATTATTCCCACTTTTATTTTTGATCTTCGTTTGCACGTCACTGTGGCTTTTAATTTAGGAGCACCAGACCAGTAATTTTCTCAGAACCAACTTCTCATAAATGATCAACTCGAGACGCTCTCCACCCATGACCTTCGTGTCCCACTCAGACACTCCATTTTGTGCTTCATTTTCTTCGCACAATTTTCGGGTCAATTTAGGCCAATTTATTTTCTACCGTAAAATCTGATTTATTGTCCAATTTAATTTCGGGACCCGACATCGACCCAACCTAGCCGACCCAAAGTATGGACGTGGCCCACATGAAGCCTGCTACCACATGAAACTTGTGTCCCATTTATTGGAGTCCCCGTAGATTATTCATTTTCCCATGATTTTAAATCCCTATTTTTAATTCGAATATTGCACCTGGTCCGATTTTGACCCGACCCGGCTCGACCGAACCCGAAACCCAAGCCCCATGTTATACTCTCATGACTGCCCAAATACCCTACACAATATTTCTCTTTTTCCTATTTTGGAAATACCTCTTCCTCTCTCTCTATTTTATTAATATCTTAAATATCTTATATATATATATATATATATATATATATATATATATATATATATATATATATATACATATATATATATATATATATATATATATATATATATATATATAAATATAAACACATATCACTTCTTCTCTCTCCATAACAAAACACACACACCACCTCAACCCCCCCCTATACTGCCAGCAAGAGAACCCCCCCCTTTGGCCGACCTACTTTCCTCCCCTCTTTTCAAATATCTCTTCTCTCTCTATTCTTACACTCTCTCTCTTCCAATATTTATTTACACTCACACACACACTTAAAACACTCACTCTCCCTCTCTCAACACACATCACACTCTTCCCCTACTCCACTCGGCCGAACACCCCCACCCATGCCGAACTCCACCACCCTCTCCTCCCTCTCCTCCTCCTACTCTCCACCACTTCATCACCTTTATTATCAACATCACCATCATACTCACCACCATCAACTATTTCATCCCCATCACCAACACCATGCACCACCACCACCGCACGCTTCCACCGCCGTCGAGCCCCCGGCCGTCGTGCTCGGCCAGGCCAGCCCCGCCCCACCGCAGCGCAGCAGCCTACAGCAGCAACACAAGCTGCAGCAGCGGCGCGCACGTGCGCGCGCGCGGGCCGCCGTCGTGCGCCGCCGCGCAGCCGCACGGCCGCCGTGGGCGACCCACACCGACGTGCGAGCCTCCGGCGAACGCCTTCTGGCCGCCGACTTCCTCCCCGGCGCGACGCATAGGCTATTCGTGCGTTTACGTCGAAATCCCGTCGGCGCGCGCGAGTTTTGAACTCGGAAATGGCGCTCCGTTGCAGCGACTTCGCACAGATTTTCTGGAAGAATCCGACCGTTGGATCGGCAAACTTTTTGCTCCATCGCAATCTCGGTATATAGCTCTTCACTCCCCTCAATTTTCGTCCGTTAATTTCGTCGTTTGATACTTCAAACTGGCCACCAAGTTGACGTTTTAAATTGAACTATTTTTGGACAGTTTTGTGACGCCAACTTCGCGGGTTCGTAACTCCGCCGTCGCAGCTCCGTTCTGCGCGCTGTCAGTTCTGGCGCACAGCTGGTATAACCATCTTCCTGTCTCCTTTAGATTTTGTTTCATTTTAAGCATGTTCGGTTGGTCGAATTCGACGCCAAAGTTGGCCGTCCGAATTCTTTAATTTGCACTTGTAAAATTCCATTTTTGAACCCGGGACTCCGGATTCAATTTCTGACACCACCAGTAGACTCGTGGCGTCGTTCTAGCATGTTTCATATAAAGTTTGCTTGATTTGGAGAACGTGGGCCCTGGCACGCATTTCGGTGCAAAGCGGGTCCCACTTTTCGAGTCAACGGGTCACTTTGAGATCGGCTCATCGGAATCCAATTCCGGATATACCGTTGAGTTCGTATCGTCATTCTGGACTCGTTGACATATAATATGCTGAGTTTTGAAGACATTTGCTCCGGCACGCATTTCCGTGCAAACCGGATACCAAGTGTCCGCGTCAACGTATTATTTTGAGATCGGCACATCGGAATTCCATTTTGGACATACCGTTGGGTTCGTATCATCATTCTGAATTCGTGGACATATAATTTGCTAGGTTTTGTAGACTTCTATCTCGACACATTTTTTGGTGCAAAGTGTGTCCAACGGCGGGCATCATTTTGACCCAAAATTACCGTTTTGCCCCTGTGTCCAAATTGGACTTATGGATAGGCTATCCTAGCTGATTTGACTGTTCTGGACACGTTGGTGATATTTATTTTATCATCCGACAACATCTGTAGATTTTGATTATGTATTATCCTTAATTTATAATTAATTATTTTTCTAGATATTGTTACTTTCTGGTTTTGAATTTTTATATATATTTTAATTGCTGTAAAAATCTTGGAAAAATTATATTTAAATACTATGTTAATTTAGCTAATTTATTATAATTTTTCTGGCATTTAATAAGTACTTTTGGTATTTTATAAAAATGGGAAAACAGAACTCATTTTTAATATATTTATGTTTGCTGATTTATTTATTAAATAATTACGACTTGTAATATTTTGTGTTGATTTGAGTTATAGGCGTATTGGACCTCACCCCGCACTAGTGTAAAGACCCTAAAGAGTTAGTTTGTGTATAGTGGCACTTCACATTAGACTTTTATGCTAGGTCCCCACTTGGCTAGTATCCAGTTAGGAGTCATGTCACACCACTAGTATATTATTGATCATAGCTTAGAACTGAGTTGTATATCATTATTGACAGGATACCGGACATCTATACCTTCGTACTGGTATTCTTGCTTTGCTCGAGGCGAGTACATTCTCTGATAGTTCTCTCATTTATTTGTCAATTACTGTATTTCAGTTCTAGTTAGTTCTATGTGATTCTCTGTATCAACACGTATGGATATTTCTGGATTCATGTATGCGACACATACCTTACTTACTGATCTCTATTACTGGAATCACTGGAATCATTTCGGAATTATTTCTGGAATCATCATTTGGCCGGACTCATCTCGATTCTTGTGTCTTGTACTGGATTCACTTGCTGGGCGGGGAAATATTGAGTAAGACATGTAGACATACCCCAAATCCGGAATCTCCTACAGGAATCTATCGGAAGCATAGCCATCTCTTGTCTGATCCGTAAGAGATGTGCCTGATACCTACAGCCGTTTACATGTCGACCTCGGTATTTTAAAACACACTGTTAGATCATAGTTGGACTCACCCTGGTTTTATTAATCACTGTTGGACTCACCTTGTATCGGAAATCATCTGGTATCTGATTATATGGACTGGACTCACACTGGGATTACATTAGACTTATATTGTACTGTCTGGACTCATACATGTTATTCTAGTTCAGTTAGCTTTTATTACCGTCATCATTGCCATGATTCTTCTCTTGTTTAGTTACCTTTCTTTTCTTGTATCTTAACTGTTTCTCTATACCATCACCTGAATATAAACTACCATGTTCATCAATAAAACTGTCTATAACTGCTTTAGAGTTCTCTGTCATTTACTTGGGTTTTCTAGATGGGTTGTACTCGTTCCTGTCCTGATTGGACCTGTTGAAAATATTACAGATGATAGTCCTGAGGATACATGTCCTACTTACCATGGACCTGGCCTTAGCTCCAGAAGAGGCCCCAGCGGGGAACCTTGCTTAGTTATCTTTCATGTGTTTAGTAGACTTAGACTTTGTCTGTTCTTATATTTGGATACTGGACTTTGTCTCCAGTTAGATACTTTGGTTATGTATTATTAAATCTGTGTTTGTTTACCTTCGCTTATAGATGCTGTGTTGTGATGAACCTTTAAATATGATTTTAGAACTGTTAGTAGCTTAGATCTTTTATTGTCTATACTTAGAACAGCTTACTATGCTTTAACCAAGCGTAGGCTGGACATGGCTCGGCCCGGCCCAACAATTTGGGTATCGGGTCGTGACAGGAGTCATCTGTGATTTGTGAGTTTTGGTGCTGACACTTGCTACTCTTGGATTGCCTTTCTCGCACCGCAGGCAAGTATACCTTGCCATAGATTCTGATTGTGCTCATTTATTTTCAGTATATTTTATTATTGCATATTTCTTTCTCTTATTTGTCATTTTGTTTCTATTAGGCGTCCAAGTCACACTTGGGTGCAAGCGGCTACATTTAGTCGTTATATTTACTTATGTCTTATTTGCATGTCGACCTTGTGTCAGTTGACTACCCTATGAGTATGTGGGGGTATTTTCATATCCCCTATGGCCTTGACACATGTGTATCACGTGATGAGTGAGATATATAGGACACGGACCTGCGTACTCGACTGGCCATCGATACGTACGGGACGTGCGACGGTTAGGAGGTAACTGCTACTAGTGTGTTGAGTTAGAAGCCGTAGCAGTTGCCAACTGGACAGGCTGTGGATACATCATGGACAGGAGCAGTTGGGGGGAGGGGACAGTTATTAGCGTAGGGGCTACATGTTCAGCACACACATAGATTTGGGCCGATAGTGTCTCGGATGAGTGCTACTTACTGCCCCGGGGCCGATAGTTCTCGTATAAGAACTACTTTCTGCCCATAGTTGATAGTGTCTCTTATGAGCGCTACCTACTATTACTCTCTCTTCATCTATGCTGAACACCTAAGCTCCTGCGTGGAACGTTGTCCTCTAAAGTGCATCTCACATAGACGGTTAGGAGATCCCGTAGAGTTATAGCTGCATATTTTATTTTGCACATTCAGTTACTTGGCATGTTTTCTGTATCTTGTTACGTCCCTCTGAGGACCTGGTGATCTCTCCAGGATTAGACGAGCAGGACTATCCAGAGGAGTACGGTGTCGCATTGGATCCAGTATACATCGGTGACGAGGCATCTCCCGCTCATACTTAGTTTTATTCTTTATTATCTGAGACCATGTATTGGACATCTTTTTATCATTCTTTCTTGCTGTTTGAGGAGGTTGGACTCCATTTAGTTGAGACTATTTTCCATAGCTGTTTGGGTGGGAATGTCTACCCGGCTATATTTTGATATCATAATTTATCTTATTTTAGTGGACTTATTATATTCTCTGTGTTGAGCTGTGGATGAGATTTAGTTATATTATTGTGGCTTATCATGTACTACTATTACAGCTTATGTACCAATACGGGAATTACCATATATTGGTGTATTCTTCGTATAGTACAGCTGGCATGTCTACGTACTTAGTCCTACGTATTTTGGAACTGGGGCGTTACAGGCCGCGAGGTGACGATATGGTTAAGTCATACTAAGTTGCGAGAAACGACCTCATTATGGACCTAAGCACGGTCACATGAAAATTGGGTATTATCGCGTAGTTGCGTCTCTGATTATGGGCCGAAAGGCAAGCACGACTTGATAGGTCAACGTTGTCGGTACGAGAAGTGTTTAGAGGTAAAGTATGAGTTGACGTTGTTATCGCAAGCACGAGATGGTTTAGAGACAAAATAGGCCAAGACGTCTATCCGAAAACTGATCCTAAGACAAGACTAGAAAGACAATTGAAAAGAAGGGACTATGTTGCACAAAGTAAATTAACGTGTCGGCTTTGTATGGGTGGGCGAGGAGCTCATTCTACCAGTACAGTTGAGTACTGACACCCACACAGTGTTTATGTACAGGAACAGGTAGAAGCGCGTGGCGCGGAGCTCGCTTGGATGCATCGAGGCATGAAGTTCCTTGGCGATTCGAGGCATGCGACCGCGTGGAGTCTGGACTTATACGGGATATAATGTATGGACGTCGTCTATCCAAAGCATCCACTGGCTCGAGACTAGTATTGAGAGAAGAGAGAGAGTCCAGTGACTTGTAATGTGAGAAGAGTGAGCTTGAGTGATTGTAATCTTGGCCTTGCGTCCCATTGTAATCTTTGTTTCAATATCAATAAAGAGTTTCTTTTGAATAACTTGTGTTTTGCTTCAAATTTTCGCTTGTCTCTGCTTGGGACTTTTGTGCGACGATCCCGTTGCAGCCGCTATAATCGGCCGTTATGGAACCCACCTTGCACGAGCGCTATCTAGGCTTGTGCGGCATCACGCTTTAGCGAGGACGATCGCTCCTACGGGAGCGGGGCGTGATATTACTTGGTGATCACTGATTTGGGATTTTGAGCACAGATTTTTCGGAAGTACAAGGATTATTTTTCTTGTTGGTCTAATAATTTATCAACTAGGACCATGCTTTCATCTCTAGAGGGGATATATGACAAATATAAAGTTCCATTATTATGAGCCAACTAAAAAAAATAAATACAATGGCTTGAAGTTGACATCTCACCAAATACCTAGCAAAGATAGTAGGATTAAATTTGTGATCTAAATTTTGAAACTCCTTAAATCTTTTCGAAAACCAACGTTAACAGAACTGAAGGACAACACACTAATAACTGCACTGATATCAAATGAACCATATTGATACTATCAATCTTCATCTATATATGCGTGTTGGGTATGCACTGATACCGCTAATTGGGATGGAGATAGCTTACCCACTTAACGTGGGAGCTACAATGAGTTGAAGTTTAGCTTACCCGCTTAACGTGGGAGCTACAATGAGTTGAAGTTTAGCTTATCCGCTTAACACGGAGGCTAGAGAAAAGAAAAGAAAAACAAACATACAAAAGACAAGAGAATTAACGAGGTTCGACTATGTGCCTACGTCCTCGGACAACAATAGTTCTTTTCTTTCTTCCTCCACTAAGAATAGTGGGATTACAGAGTTACAAACTCTCTCTTGGATACACTCAAGAGGATCTCTCTCATACACAAGTATGGAAGACACTTTGGTGAAGAAGCACACGAGGTAGAAGCAAGCACCGTCCGGAAGAACACCGCAAGCAAGGAGCACCAAGAGCACCACCACTTCTAGCACCAAAATCACAAGGGAGGATTAACCCAAACATCTCCCAAACCATCTCCTTATATAGCGATAAGGGAATGAACATTCTCCTCCAAGATTCATTCATGCAAGATGAATGAACCTTGGGAACTCCACAAGTCTTTAGACTTTCTCCAAGGTGAATGAACCTTGGGAACTCCAAATCCTCTCTCCAATTAAGGAGGGACCACCCAACAATGCGCAACATGTGGGTGTTGAATGACCAGTTTAGCGAAAACCCTTTGTCATGATTCACAAAGCCCAACTCGAAAAAACGCGATTTTGAACAAAGTGACTGGTGCCCAGATGAGGAATGGGTGCATGGAAGCGAAAATGGGACCAAAGTCGACATTTTTTTGAACAGTAAGAGGAAAATGGTGAGAGGAACTGACCTTGAGCGATCACAAGGAGGTGGCGGCGGTGGTGGTGCAGCAGGAGAGCTGCAGCCAGCAGGAAGCCGAGAATGGAAGCCAACATTGAGGGAGGAAGTGGGGGTGGTGGGGGGAAAGGGGAAGTGGAGAGAATAATGAAGGAAGTGAGTGTCATTCTAGATTTAGAATGTGCGAGCTCATTTTGTCGAATAGTTCCTATGTTTCAATTTCTATATTTTCAGGTCCAACCCATCCACAGGAGCTATTGGTTGGGCCTGAGAATTTCTAAATTCAGAATGTAGGAAATCATTTTGTAGAATAATAAGTTCCAATTTGGAGCCCAATTCTTTTTTTTTTTTCTCACTTTAATTTTTGATCACACAATCTTTGGGACCAAAGCTCATTTTATTATTTTTTACTATTCTCATACGAGCCCAAACCATTCTACATTTACTTCTTTTTTAAAATGTTGGGCCTCAAGATGAAATTTTTAGCACCATCTATTAATGATGCTCTTACAAGTGTTATTCCTCTCTCTCTCTCTCTCATGGAATTTTTTTTTGCATAAACAATCCTAAATTTCTTACCTCTTTAGGGAAGTGAGGGAAACTATTTATAACAAATATCATGGAACAAGAAATTTGACTTAATTTTTAAATTAACGAATTTATCATGCCAACCAACAATTTATGACTAGAAATGCCTTTGAGGGTGTGTTTTGTCGGATGTAAATATAATTGTTTATATTGTTTATTGTACCATTTTTAATATTTGTTTGATATAATTTATAGTATCGGTGCAACAAATACTGTATCAAAATTTTGAACTTTTTGTTGTGGGCGGAGAGGTAGTAACACCAATGACAACAATTATTATGTCTCGGTCACACGATTTTTAGATTGATCTTGGTTAAGAGAGGATTAGCGATCGAATAAATAATATTTTATTTCTAAATAATTATATTTTGAAAAAAAAAAATGACACCAAAATATTATTGATATCCCCGATATTTATACTATATGTTACTATAGATTCCACAACTTATGGATAAGAGTTTAGGTTTAACACAGCGTTATAATTTGTTATGGAATCCACCTGAACTTGAAAATAATTTACAATATTTCAATATCTAAAACTCTAGTAGACACTGAAACTTGAATGAGGGGTATATTATTATATTCTTCCAACATAATGTTTTCGTTCCCTTGAATTGCAGTAAAAGAATTTACAAGAATAACAATTTTACAATGTTGAGATGATTTTTTTAATTGGTCATTATATGTGGGCCTACGTAATCTTTTATTCATCCATTCCTAAGACTTTCAAAGCATATATCGAGGAAATATATATATCCAGTTAAAGTGTGATACGATTGCATCACGGTGCCTAAAAACACGGTCTAATATATCATTGTAGGATTGTAGTCTATTATCATTTATTGAATCGTAAAAACATTGGTTTTGGTTGAGTCGTCTCAGTGTGGTCCCTTCTACCAATAGTCGAAGCACAACTTAGAAAATTTCAAAACTTGTTGGAAGCCCTAATTTGATCATTCAAACTATTTTTTTTTCCATTGTGGGTCTCTTCCACCAATAATCGAAATACAGCTCGTCTCCTGCTTATAATATGGAGTTTGAAGAGCCCCAAAAAAATTCTCAAATAATTAATTTGAGGACTTGATTGGAGATAGCCTTATTTATCCTCTTAAAGGAACTTACAAGGCTCCCCATGGTATAACACAAGTCAGTGTGCCAAAGAAACTTTCAACCGAAACTCCATTCTATAGATTTTAGTAAAAAAGTAGTTGTTCCACCGGATTTTGTGAAAAAAAACCCTCTTAAAGTTATATATTTTTATATATAAAAATATGTTGTTGTTATTAATAATGTTAATATAATAATTTAGGAGTGTCAATACATTCCTAAAATTTGACAAAATAATTTGTCCGACCAGAGTAGTATAGTAACCAGTAAATTAAAACTATATTGAAATTTAGTGAGACTTTAACAACAAATTTTGATTTTGATTTGGTTGGAGTGAGCCAGGCCCTTGCAATAGTGCAACGCATGGGCGACGCTTGAGAGCCCACAGTAGCAAGCTACTGCATATGGACTCTCCCCCTGAAAAAAATTAATTTAATATCGTTGTGAGCACATGGCCCACATATCAGATATTAAACTGATAAGAACAGATACTACACTTGATCTTAGCCAAAAGGCCGAGAAAGGTATGCTTTGAAACGGTGCCTTGAGGTTCCTTTTATAACCTCTTTCTCAGCCAGGGTCTTCCGTGCCAGTCGATGTGGGACTAAAGTATCATCCATTCTGCTGACACTCAACTTTCTACTCGTCTGTCAACTCATTGTGGCATCACCTACAACTCTTAACAGCACAACCCTTACCAACGAGTTTACTATCAACAATCGCCATCATCGACCGCCAAAGCTTCGAGCTTCTTACAAGCTGCACCACATAAAGATTAAGCCTCAATGGAGAACATTTTGAGGAACCGTGATTGATGGAGAACAATCATCATGTATTCATCATACATTCATAGAACAATGGTCCGGTCTTTATAGTAAGCAAATCCTGATCGCATAAGGGGAAAAAAAAAGTGTCAAACTTTCGTTATGCAATCACAATTTGATTAAGAGAGGCTAGAATATGCCAGGATCACAAGTGACACAGACATTATCATCTTATCATATACCTTGTTAATTACAAAAAAAAAACAAAAAAAACAAAATGTTTGGATTTTGGGTCTCAGAACTCCTCCCCCATATCTTAACCTTGTATTGTCAAGGAAAAAAATAGGTCTATTACATTTAATGAACTTGATTCATAATAAAGCGGACGCTACAACTCTAAGCAGTGCAGCAAGAATTACCAACAGTTTAGGATTTGCTCTTCCTATTTATTGCTTACGATGAAACAGTCTTCCATGAAAACTGTCAAAATCCGAAATATCCCATCAGAACAATTATTTAAAAGGGGAAAAAATATTCTTGGTCTGGATTCAGCAGGCAACCTATGCTATAAACAGCAGAATACTGTAAGTTTGGTATGAAGTACAAATCTGGGGCAAAAAATCCACCAAGAAAAGAATAAACACCAAGTAATCAGGATCAGTCGAGCTTTGCTATTACAGCATCTACCACTTTCTCGGTGGTACTGTTGCCTCCCAGGTCCTTGGTCCTGTATTTGCCTTCGGCAGTCACAGACTTGACATATAAAAAAAAATGCAATCTCAACCACGCGTCAATAGAAATTAATGGTTCAGATTTGACAACCATACATAAAAATTTTGTATGCATTGATTTAGGTAAATAGGTGGCATACATATTAAATAGTAAAGTTTAAATATATCTCTTATACAAAACACAAAGGTTTTTGAATCCTAGGGCTGACTGTGCCAAGATAAAGAGTGGTTGGGATTTAATCTTGGTGAATCAACGGTTGTGGGATTTTATGGGGAATCAAAGAGTGGGGTTTGCACTCATAATAGTTGTAGATGAGCATTATTGAGAGTGGGGTTTTATGGGGAATGAGCATTATTGAGAGTGGGATTTTATGGGGAATCCAAAGAGTGGAATTTGCACTCATAATGGTTGTGGATGAGCATTATTGAGAGTTGAGTTTTATGGGGAATCCAAAGAAAATTCACATCCAGCAGTGGTTGGGATTTAATATTTTGATGGGGCCTCATAATTATTATTGTTCGTTTAAAATTGGGGGTCCAAGATTTTGAGGGGGAATACCTTAAATGAACCATGCCCTATGGGCACGGGTTATGACTAGTCTCTTATACAAAACACAAAGGTTTTTGAATCCTAGGGCTGACTGTGCCAAGATAAAGAGTGGTTGGGATTTAATCTTGGTGAATCAACGGTTGTGGGATTTTATGGGGAATCCAAAGAGTGGGGTTTGCACTCATAATGGTTGTGGATGAGCATTATTGAGAGTGGAGTTTTATGGGGAATAAGCATTATTGAGAGTGTGGTTTTATGGGGAATCCAAAGAGTGGGGTTTGCACTCATAATGGTTGTGGATGAGCATTATTAAGAGTGGGATTTTATGGAAAATCCAAAGAAAATTCACATCCAGCAGTGGTTGGGATTTAATATTTTGATGGGAGCCTCATAATTATTATTTTTCGTTTAAAATTGGGGGTCCAAAATTTTGAGGGAGAATACCTTAAATGAACCATGCCCTATGGACACGGGTTATGACTAGTATATATATATATATATATATATATATATATATATATATATATATATATATATATGTAAAATATTTTATTAATTTGTTTATCCTCTTCGAATTAAGACTAAGAGGTTATTATGTACAATATGGATTAACAGATTAGATAATTCATGAGTTATCAAGTCGGATATGTAAATGGATTAATAACTAAGTAACTTACTACTAGGGCCTATTTGGTTCGTTGAAAGTGGGGGTGAAAGTTGAAGAAAATTGAAAGTCCGGTGAACTGGCTTCAGTTCAGGTGTTTGGTTAAAAAGTTAAAAGTGGTGTGAAAGTGGTTGATGGGACGCGGACGAGTTCTTGTCTCCTTCCTTTTGCTGCCAGTTTCACCACACCCTTTTTTTGGTGAAAGTGGTCTGGAAAGAGAAGGAAAAGTGTGGAAAGAGAAAAGTGGTCTTCGTTTAATATATCTCCAACCAACATCCACTTTCAACAACCATCCAAGCAACGGAACTCTTTTTTTTTCCACTTTCAACAACCATCCAAACAATGAAACTCCTTATTCCTCCACTTTCATATTTTTCAACCATCAACCAAACAACTTTTGGAAACTCAAAATTTATGCGTACGCATCGCGTGCGCAAGTTTCGTTTTTCCACTTTCGCACTTTCATACACTTTCGTGCAACCAAACAGGCTCCTAGTTTGGCTATAAAAGGACAACCAACAACTTATTTCCTCCTTTTCTTTAGACTCGTCTCCTTCACGATACTTTAAGATGCTAGAAAATAAAGGAGAGTTAGGAGAGAAGCACTAGTTGCCCTTCTTCACAACACATGTTGGTGTTACTATTTATTCTCTTCTCCTACTTGAGCTATATTTACTCTCCAGCAAATAATCCCAACCTAATCTTAAAATCTTAGAACCCTAATCAAAACAGTTGAATACAAAAATAATGTGACATGTAATACAACTTGTTACACAACTGGGTAACCAAGCACCAGTTGCCACCTGATTTGATCAGGTAAAATCACCATGATCCGTCACCTCTGCAGTGTCCCTGATAATCAGCTTCCTCTCAATTTCATTTCTCCACCTCAAAGATGAGTTCACTGTATGCCCCTCCAAATCTCCGTCTCCTCCGGTCATGCCTCTCCTCGTCCAATCTAGCAGCCAACTCAATCCCCCAAATCCTAGCCTCCATGGACACTAAATCTTTCTCGATTTCAGTCACAACTCCACTGGAGCTCAACCCCAGCACCTGCTCACCCTACCGTCAACACTAACTTCAATTTTCACTATCATGCCTAGTCCTCCACCACCAAGGACCAACAGTTTGGATTTCGACTCGCTTGTTTCTGCTCTACCAATGAGGTTTCACTACTCCGACAACAATAAATTCTTTGCACTCTCCATCTGTCTGCTATTGCCAACCGTCCGAACTAACCAGCTCTGTCTGCTATTGCCAACCGTCCGAACAAACCAGCTCTACTTGTCACTCCTCTACTAGTCTCTCCCTCTCTTTCGTGCGTGCGCGTGAGCGCGCCCACTTCCCGTGGCATACGGACCTCCCACAATACAACAACATTTATTTTCTTTTTTTTCTTAGCGAACTCTTCATGCTTAGACCATCTTAGTAATTTCACCTGGTCTTACTTGGTGATCACTGATTTGGGATTTTGAGCACAGATTTTACGGAAGTACAAGGATTTTGAGCACAGACTTTAATGACAAATTTTGATTTTGATTTGGTTGGGATACGCCAAGCCCTTGCAATAGTGCAACGCATGGGTGACGCTCAAGAGCCCACAGTAGCAAGCTACTGCATATGGACTCTCCCCCTGAAAAAAATTAATTTAATATCGTTGTGAGCACATGGCCCACATATCAGATATTAAACTGATAAGAACAGATACTACACTTGATCTTAGCCAAAAGGCCGAGAAAGGTATGCTTTGAAACGATGCCTTGAGGTTCCTTTTATAACCTCTTTCTCAGCCAGGGTCTTCCGTGCCAGTCGATGTGGGACTAAAGTAACATCCATTCTGCTGACACTCAACTTTCTACTCGTCAGTCAACTCATTGTGGCATCACCTACAACTCTTAACAGCACAACCCTTACCAACGAGTTTACTATCAACAATCGGCCATCATCGACCGCCAAAGCTTCGAGCTTCTTACAAGCTGCACCACATAAAGAGGAACCTGCACCTCTTTCTAAATGCCCGCCTGTAGCATCCGACGTCGTCTGTGCAGATGGAGGACCAGGCCCATTACTTATGTTCCCAGTGCTTGGCAGGTCATCGCAAGTTCCATATGCGGCATTCCCCTGCTTGAAACAGAGTAGCATCGTTAAGTTTATTGGATGCAGTAGCCATTGGTAGCTAGGCAAATTAATCAAGCATGTACCGATCGAAAACTAGCTAGTTACCGAACCTTGCAGTAAGCAATGTCGTTGCAGCCGCAAACCAGGTGTCCATTAGCAATGTCTGTAGCCTGGGGAGCTCCTCCTCCGTCACTTCTCTGCATGAAAGTTGATCAACTTCAACTTCCGGAAATGTACGTTACGAGCCAACAAGTTAATACTAAGCAGAGTTTATAAGCTAGGCAGCTAGTACCCTATAAAAATCTACAGCTATGAAATTGGGCCATCGGCTTCCCGATGCACTGTGACAAGTGTGCATCGTATTCACAAGAGGCTCCGAATTGTGCTTGCAGGCAGTAACCAAATTCGTGTTTATTAACCGGGATTCTTCTTCCTACATTGGTTTTTCGACTACGTATCTCCATTCGTACGCGATGCCCTCCGAAGCTTCCTTGGCTGGTTCGGGAA
>JANAVB010007399.1:18881952-18902881 GCA_029216955.1 Iris pallida
ATTCAACTCTTTTTTCTTTTTTCTTTTATTAATTTGCACTACAAAAATTAATTAGAGAAAATTTGAGTGGCACTCCACTTTTTTTACGCTTATTTAAGGTGTACCCCACAAGTTTACATGAATATATGACACCCCCCACTTTTGATGGTTTCAGTCCAAAACGAACGGTCAACCCCTTTGACCAATTTTTTTGGACGAAAATATCCCTGTCCGTTGTCCTCTTCCCCACGTCAACTATCCGTCTCTCCCCGCCGTGCTCGGCCCCCCTCCACGGCATCGCTCGGCCCTCTTCCATCACCACCACCACCACCACCACCTTCACCATCACCATCACCATCATCATCTCCACCACCTCTTCCATCACCACCACCACCTTCACCATCTCCATCATCATCTCTACCACCTTCACCATCACCACCACCAACAATAACAACACCCCCCTCCCGCACGGTGGCAGCAGCGACGCGAGGACTCGCGCAGCATCGCGCGGGTGGCAGCAGCGGTGCGACGACGAGCGATGTCAGCAGCGGCGGCAGCGACGACTGCGGTTAGAGAGGGGGCGGCGA
Source organism: Iris pallida (assembly GCA_029216955.1). Lineage (NCBI taxonomy): Eukaryota > Viridiplantae > Streptophyta > Magnoliopsida > Asparagales > Iridaceae > Iris > Iris pallida. The sequence continues at coordinate 18,882,519 of JANAVB010007399.1, forward strand.
GGCTGGAAAGGTGGACAGAAGTGACAGCATGGTCGGGGAGGGGGCCGGCGAGGCCAGAAAGGGAAGAGAAGTGCCGGTGTGGTCGGGGAGGGGGCCGGCGAGGTCAGGGAAGGGGGGAGAAGTAGCGGACGTGGTCGGGAAGGGGGCCGACGAGGTCGGAGAGGGGGGAGAACTGTCGGCGAGGTCGGGGAGGGGGAGAACTGCCGGCAAGGTCGGGGAGGGGGCCGGCGCAAGGATCGGGTAGGGGAATAACGAGCGAGGGTATTTTCATCCAAAATAAATGGTCAAAGGAGTTGACCGTTAGCAATAGACGTTTTCTGTCAAAAATTGGGGGTGTTGTACATTCATGTAAAGTCGTGGGGTGCACCTTAAATATGCATAAAAAAGTGGGGTGCCACTCAAATTTTCTCAATTAATTAATACTTAGCTCCGGAGAGAGCGAAGAAGAAGGAGCACCTTGACAGCTTGAGAGAGGAGAGAGAAGTGGAGCAGCAGTAGTATTGACACATGTAGCTTGGATACTAATGACACCTTCATCTCTTATGTAATTCTGAGAGAGGTGTGGAGTAGGGGTGAGCATTATTCGGTTTTGGACCGAAAATCGAACCGAACCGAATTGAATAAGAGGTTCGGTTCAGTTTAAAAAAAAATCGGTTCGATTTCGGTTTTAAAAATACTAAAATAATTTATTCGGTTTCGGTTTCGGTTTTGAATTTTGGTTTCGGTCCAAAACCGAAAACCGAATAAGAAATTTTAATTACTATATATATATATATTATATATTATATATATATATATGTATAAAATATATATATATATATATATATATAATATATTATAAATATATATATATATATAATATATATATATATATATATATAATATTATATTAATATTTTATACATATATATATTATATATATATATATATATTATATATATATATATATATATATGTATATATATTATAAAATATATATATATATTATATATTATATATATTATATATATTATATATATCTATATATATATATATATATATATGTATGTGTGTTGTGTGTGTGTGTGTGTGTGTGTGTGTGTGTGTGTGTGTAATATATATATATATATATATATATATATATAATATATATATTATATATTATTTTTATATATATATATATATATATATATATAAGTATTAATATATATAGGTATATACTATATGTCTAGGTATATTTAGTTACTATATATATTAACAAAAAAGCGCAAATAAATCAAAAAAATCGAATAAACCGAAAATCGAACTGATTTAATTCGGTTTGGTTTGATTCGGTTTTGGGCCAATTCGGTTCGGTTTTCGGTTTTGCTTATTCGGTTTCGGTCCAATTAGGTTTTGGGTTATTCAGTTCGGTTTAAACCGAATTAACCGAATGCTCACCCCTAGTGTGGAGGGAGCAAAGTTGATACAGGGTGGAGTGGACTCATATATATTAACCAAGTAGAAGAAAAAAAAAACTTTGATATATTAAAAAAATGGATAAAAATATAAATTATTAGGCGGTGATGATTGGGCTTTTTTCCGTGGAAAATATTTCCACCACAAATTTTCCACCAATTGCAGTGTTTTTTTTTTTGAGGAATATCACCAAAATTTTATTGCTCTCAACTGGGGGCAATAGCCTCAGTTGCTAAAAAATAAGAAATACAATCAGGGATAATATACTCCTCATAGTTGGAGTCATTATGCAAAGAATGAGATGCTAAAGAGTGGGCTACCATGTTCCCTTCCCTACGGGTGAAGTCAAACCGCATACTAATGTTCATCCTGCGGATCTCTTCCCGGGAGCTCTGAATCTGATCTCTGAGTCTCCACGGGATGAGATTGTCATCACCATTGAATATTCTGTGGGCAATGAAAGAAGAATCTCCCTCGATAATCATATTTCCTGCCTGCAACTTGCTAGCAAGAAAGGCTCCTTGGCGAACCGCTAGTATCTCAGCTAATAACGCTCGATCATCACCATATGTGCGCAAGTCTTCCAGGATAACTGATTTGGTTGCAATGAATCCTCCCTTATCATCTCTAGCGACTGCAGCAACGGCCAGACGAGAAGATGATACCGCACCGTCAACATTAATTTTGACAAAACCCTGGCGGGGGGATCCACTTTGTGTTCTCCTTCGATTTGTGTATGTCCAGCAGTTGCTCCGCTTGGGGATTATAGTTGGCAGCATAAGTTCTGGGCATGTTTTCAGCTAGCTGCACTATATTCACTATACTGGGAGCTATATTCTTAAAGATACAATTACAGCGAGCCTTCCAGATGGCCCATATAAGGTTGGCTCCCAATCGGAACACATCTTCGCATTGCTTGTCCTTCAACCATTCTTCCAGAAGGCTTCGGATGCTCATGGCGGATCAATACGAAGACCTACGCTGCTCGCAAACCATACAACTCTTGCCACTTGACAGTGAAGGAACAAGTGATTCTCATCTTCCTCATGCTCAAGACAAAATGGGCATTTATTGTTAATAGCAGGTATCCGTTTGTTCAAAGCTGTGAACAACGGTAGAGAGTTATGGAGGAGACGCCATACAAATAATCGGACCCGAGGAGCCACATTCCTCAAATTCCAGAGACGGCGCCAAACAAGTTGGCCCTCTCCCGCCCGAGCCGTGGTGGGCTCACGTCGACGAAAATGCTCGTATAGAGATTTTGGAGTGAATTTGCCATTTTTTGCCTTCGTCCATAGGAGTTCATCCGGACCTTCCGCATCGAGGATGCGTATACGCGAAATGGATGCCGCTTCCATCGGAGAGAAGAGACTATTAACGACATGTTCCAGAAGCTTTCATGTTGACTTCTCAGTTCGCGAACGAACTGTGGCCCATGAGGGGGAATGCTACAGTCGGTGATTCGGAACCCAGGAAGGGTAAGGATCCACGGTTCGTCGATGATTCTCGTCCATCCCCCGTTAACTTTCCAACATAGGCCCTCCTTCATATGCTGACGTAACGCCAGAATGCTTGTCCAAGTAGGTGATGACCTTCTCGACCGGGCTGTATTCCAGAAACTACGATCATGCAGATATATCCCTACGAAGCAGCCGTGCCCACAAAAGATCGGGATTCGATAGGAATCTCCATAGGAGTTTACCCACCAGAGCTTTATTCACCACCGAAGATTTCGTATGCCAAGGCCTCCTTCCCTGGTTGGTGAGATAAATGATTTTCATTTTAAAAAGTGCATCTTCTTCTCCTCGATATCGTGTCCCCACCAGAAACTACGCTGCTACCTTGTCAATTTCAAACATGTGGCGTTTGGTATCAGATTAATCGACATTTAATAAACAGGGATCGAACCCAGGGTTGCTTTAATGAGTGTGGTACGCCCGGCGTGCGATAAGAGCTTGGATTTCCAACCTTGCAATCGTGTCGAGCATTTGTCAATGAGGCCGGGAGTGCTGTTTCTACTTCGAGTTGCAATTAGAGGGTGGCCCAGATAAGACTCATCCTCCTTCATGGATGCAAATTGTAAGGAAGACACTAATGATTCTGTCTCAGCAGACGAGACCATTTTACTTAAGTGAATACTAGATTTGTCGAAATTAATTTTATGGCCCGATCACTTCGAATAAATCTGGAGAATATTGTGGACTACGTCCAGAGATGCAAGTGTAGCATGTCCAAAAATCATTATATCATCAGCAAACAGCAGATGAGAAATGGAGGGCGCGTACCTGTTGAGTCGAACTCCTTGAAACAAATGATCCCTTTCATATTTTTTGAATAGGCAGGTAAGAACTTCTGAGCATAAGACATATACGAAAGGGGACAATGGACATCCTTGTTGGATACCTCTTTTGGGGATGAAGAATCCTTCTGGTGCACCATTCACATGAACAGAGTAAGACGGCGACTCAATACATTTCATGATCAGCTCGTTCGATCTCCCCCGAATGCCCACACCGTGCAGGACTTGTCGAATGAAAGTCCAAGAGAGCCTGTCATAGGCTTTGGACATGTCTACCTTTAATGCAAATGAATTCTTCTTCCTTGGAAGATGCTTCATATGATGAATAATTTCCTTCGCAATGATGATATTATCAGAGATTTGTCTTCCAGGTACAAACGCATTCTGATAAGATGAGATCAACTTGTTGAGTAGTGGCTTTAACCGATTTGTCAAGATTTTGGAGATGACCTTGTATGTGACATTACAAAGAGCAATGGGCCGATAGTCCGCCGACGTCGAGGGGTTCCTTTTCTTAGGAACCAAAGATATATGTGTGTGGTTCAGCCCAGGGGGTCGAGATTCATTGAAGAATGCCTGAACCATGTTAGTCAGTTCCTCGCCCAAGATCGACCAGTATTTTTGGTAAACTATAGCTGGGAATCCGTCGGGGCCCGGGGCTTTCAACGCGCCCATACTTTGGATGGTGGCTCTGATCTCCTCGGACAGTGGATTGGCGCTCAAGGAGGAATTCTCTTCTTCAGTAATTATCCCACTCGGAACAAAGGCAGTTGGGTCCATAGGCTCAGATTCGTCAGCACCCAAGATGGCTTGGAAGTGCTTAATAAGAGTTGAGGCAATGGCAGCGTGGTCGTAGACCCAACGCCCGTCATTGTCCAGCAGCGCACGAATTTCATTATGACATCTTCGGAGGGTCTCTTTCGCGTGAAAGTATTTGGTATTCTCGTCACCTTTCTTAATCCATCTGCATCTGGATCTCTGACACCAGTAAGCTTCATAGATTGCATGCAACTCATTTATCTCTGCAGTGATCACTCGCTCCTCAGAGAGAGATGCATCGGTTACAGTATAAGCTTGAATAAGAGAAACGTTTGTGTAAAGATTCAAGACGGGATTTGATGTTACCAAATGAGGAACGACTCCATTGATGCATCTTCATGAGCGTTTGTCGCAGTTTGAGGCCCAGTGGGGCATTTCTCTGGGCATTAGAGACCTGCCAAGCTTGTTCGAACACTTCAGGGAAGGCTTTGTCTGACATCCAATGGGCTTCAAATCTCTTTGGACGATTCAGGCGCCGTTGTTTCTTGCACGTGTTGAGAAGAATAGGTGCATGGTCACTGTTGATGCGCGAAAGTGTGGTGACTGATGCATTCGGGAACATACAGCACCAGTGAGGAGAAGCCACTGCTCTGTCCAGTCTCTCCCTGATATGATCAGTAGATCTTCTATGATTGGACCATGTGTAGGCTGGACCACTGCAGCCGAGCTCAATCAACCCACAGTGATCCAACATTTGTCTAAAAGCTTCAGCCGTACGATGATCAAAACTACTTCCCCCTTGCTTCTCTTCCGGCACCAAAATAGCATTGAAATCCCCAATACAGCACCAAAGAACGTCAAACAAATCTGACATGCATTTAATTTGTTCCCATAGTTTGGGTCGCTCGTGCTTCTTGGGACATCCATAGATACAAAGTAGATTCCATGCTGGCAAATCATTCAAACTTTTAATACAAAGAAAAATAAGGTTCTGGGTGATACGAGACCTTGGCAGAGATGCTGTTGTCCCATCCCAGCCACATACCACCTGAATGTCCGGTCGGGTGGACAGAGAAGAAATTATCAAAGCCAAGATGGGGGAGAGTGTGTTCTGTATGGGAGGGGGAGATGGTTTCAGAGAGGAAAAAGATGGATGGGCGGGTGGCGGAGAGGAATGAGCGGAGAGTCTGGACTGTCGAGGCATTCCTCACCCCTCGACAGTTCCAGGATAGGATTAACATGGTCCTTGCGCTGTTTCAGGTCAGCCGCCATGACCTTTGCATTGGATGATTGATTGATGTCTGAAGGACGAATCTTCTTACTGTTGTTCGGGTTTATCAGAGGAGTAGAGCCTCTTTTATTCGAGCCGAGAGATCTCTCCTGAGGTATAGTCTTCGCAGCGCCCTCTTTCCGTGCTCTTCTTTTCCATGATGTTTTACTATGAGAGCTGGGTCGATAGATGGCTCCAGATTTATAGGAGTTAAGAAGGGGATCAGGAGGGTGAGCTTCCTGCACAAGTAGCCAAGGCTCATTGGCGTGCATGCCCCTCTGCAGCTGATCCAGCTCATTGGTCGCACCCATAGCAACCGCCTTGAACTTTCCCCTTATAGCATGTGTTTCATCAACTTCCATACCTTCAACCTGCAGATCTTTATATCGGAGTGGTATGGGGATCACAGAGCCTTCCATGGAGGATTTATGAATGAGAGCTTCATCAACCTTGGCTGTGCCATCTAATGTATGTCTCGAAGGACTACTGTCCGCTTCATCATGGCCCCTTTCGTTGACAGGGGGATTTAATGGAGGGGTCCTCCTATGGGGTGGGGAGTATTTAACCAATTGATTGGTAGGATAAGAAGACAACGGGGTCATATTATTAGGAGAAGGGGAGGAACCATCTTGAGTGTGCCCTGAATTGTTAGACGAGCAAGGTGTTGCCATTCGACCCATGTTAGCCCCACTAGATGGAGGGGCTCCCCTACGAGGGAATACTCTAAGGACTTCTGCTCGAAAATCTGCGTCTTTAACTCTGGGTTGAAGGAGATCACGCCTGGCCTTCTTATCCTCGGTCCAATCGTCTCCAATGAGAGCTTCAAAGGTATTCCGCTCTGAGCATATATTGTATGTATGGCCCAATCTGGTGCAGAAGGTACATAAATGAGGCAATCTCTCATATCGGACATCCACCTTTCCCACATCAAAACCATCCATCATCGTGGGGATACATCTCTTCAACAGCTTAGAGATATCGTTGAGAATTTTAATGCGAGCGAAGGTGGTCCATTGTCTCTCGTCTGCTTCAGAGATCCGTCTTAGGGAGCCCAGCGCCTCCGCAATCCTGGTGATTGCCTTTCTATTCAGGAACTTCGGTGGGATCTTGTGCAGTTGAACCCAAAGATCTGCCATATGAAAGGTGTACTCCTCGGAAAGCTTCCCAGGATCGCACTTTTCTATAGCAAGTATTTCCTCATTGATACTCCACGAGGCTTCTAGAAGGACTCGTGACACTTCCTCCGGGGATTCCATACTACTAAAATCTGCTTAATTAGCGACGTAAATTTAGCGACGTTAAAAAGACGTCACCAAATTGTGGACTTTAGCGACGTATAAATGAAACGTCGGTAACCGTCGCTACTAGCGACACAAATAGCGACGTGACAACGACGTATACTAGTTACGTGAGCTAGTCGTCGCCAAACGTCGCTAATTGCGACTGTTTTAGCGACGTTAATAGTAACGTCGCTAAATTCTAACTCAATTAAATTCCCCCCCCCCGAATTCATTTTCCCCATCCATTTCACTCTCTCACTCTCTTCCTCCGGCGCTCTCGCTCTCACTCTCTCCGGCGCTCTCGCTCTCACTCTCTCCGGCGACTTCACTCTCTCCGGCGACTCTCCTCTGGTACGTGACTCCCTCTCTCTCTCCCTCTTTCTATTTGTTGTTGGTGGTTGGGGGGGTGCTGGTGGCTCGGGGGAGGGGCAGGGGTGGTGCGGGTGGTTGGAGGTGAGGAATGGTTGGGGTGGCTGGGTGGGTGGGCAGGGAGGGGTGATGGCGGCTGGGGGTGGGGGCGGTTAGGGTTAGGGTTCTGGTTAGGGTTAGGGGTGGGTTAGGGTTAGGGGTGGGTTAGGGAGGGTGAGGGCGGTTAGGGTTAGGGTTCGGGTTAGGGTTAGGGGTGGTGTAGGGGTTGGGGGGGGGGGGGAGGGGGCGGCTGGTGGGGGAGGGGTTAGGGATAGGGTTCGGGTTAGGGTTAGGGGTGGTGTAGGGGGAGGGGGAGGGGGAGGGGGGAGGGGTGCGGGGGGCTGGGTCAGAGGCACCGATAGTGCCGAAAAAACTGATAATTTAGTAATAGTTATTTGTTTTCCGACACCGAAAAATGTGATACTCCGATTCGAAACCACGTACCGATAGTGCCGATATTTGTAACACGTAGTTTTGTTGGTTGGTTAATTTATAACACGATAGTGTCGATATTTGTAACACGTACCGATAGTGCCGATATTTATAACACGTAGTTTCCTTGATCCCGATACTCATAGGAATGGTCCCGAGTCACGGCCGTAGTATGTAGGATATTCGTTTTAGTTTGTAGTATATTCGTTTTAGTTTTTAAGTTTTAGTTTTGAAGTTTATTCGTTTTAATATGTAGTATGTAGTAGGAATGGTCCCGACTCATAGGAATGGTCCCGAGTCACGGCCGTAGTATGTAGTATGTAGTATATTCGTTTTAGTTTTGAAGTTTATTCATATTTGCAGATATCTAGAAATGACTATATCCATGTATCTGCTAGACCGTTCGTGGATGTACAACCGCATTCGAGATGACATGTGCGGTGTGCGAGATGAATACATCGTCGGAGTAGAACATTTTCTCCAATTTGCGAAGGCGTTTCCTCAATCCATGAATGGCGTGGACATTAAGTGCCCGTGTGCAAAATGTCGGAACATGAAGTTTCAACCAGAATTGGATGTGACGTATCATTTATGCACAAAGGGTTTCCTTTCGAATTACTACCAAGCGGAGCCTTATGTGAGCCTTATGTGGAGCCTTTTGTGGAGCATTATATGAATGTCCACAACCGAACTGGTGTCGACAACGAGTACGTGAACTTGGTCTTCGATGCTGCGGGACCTAGTTTCGATCCATACAATCGTGACGCAGCTGAGGAGGCACCGAATGCCGATGCCGCAAAGTTCATGGAGTTGCTGAAGAATGCAAGGACTCGGCTCTTGAGCATAAAGTCTGACTTTAACATGTCCCAAGAATGCTACAATAGAGTGCTCGAGTTGATTACCGATATCTTGCCGGAGGGTGCCAAGTTACCGAAAGACTTCTACCGCTCTAAGAGGATGGTGAGATCTCTCTGGATGGTATACGACAAGATCGATTGCTGTCAGAACGGATACATGCTTTACTACAAAGATCACAAGGATGCAGAAGTGTGCGAATTCTGTGGTACTGATCGCTACAAGCCAACTGCTGCAAGCAAGTCTAGAAGACCGACTACTTCAATGCACTACATGTCGTTGATGCTGCGGTTGCAGAGATTGTTCATGGTGAAAGAGATTGTCGAAAATATGAGTTGGCACAAGCGACAACAGACCGAAGGAGTGTTGGATCACCCATCTGATGGAGAAGCGTTGAAGCACTTCGATCGAGCATATCCTAATTTTGCTTCTGATGCGCGTAATGTAAGGTTGGGGCTCTGCTCTGATGGTTTTACCCCATTTGGTCTTTCAGGCTTCTAATATTCATGCTGGTCGGTAATCCTCACTCCGTATAACCTACCGCCTTGGATGTGCATGAAGACACATTACATGTTCTTAACTATTATCATCCCCGATCCGAACAACCCGAAGAGAAACATCGACGTGTACTTACAGCCGTTGATAGATGAGCTGAAGCAGCTATGGGAAACAGGGGCGTACACGTATGATGCTTCGAAAAAATAGAATTTTCAGATGCGGACAGCACTAATGTGGACAATCAACGACTTTTCGGCTTATGGAATGTTATCTGGATGGAGCACTCATGGTCGGCTTTCATGTCCGTATTGTATGGACCGCACTAAGGCTTTTCGTTTGAGACACGGAGGAAAGCCATATTTCTTTGATTGTCACTGGCAGTTCTTGCCGAAAGACCATCCGTACCATAGGAACAGAACTGCATTCCGTGCCGGAGCTATGGAGAAGGGCGATCCACCGCCAATATGGTCCGGAGAGGACACATGGGAGCAAGTAAAAGAATCCCAAGTGCTATTGAAGATCCTACAACGAGCAGCCATTGCGAGGGATTTGGGGAAGATCATAACTGGACCAAAAGGAGTATATTTTGGGATCTGCCATATTGGAGCACAAATCTGATTAGACATAACCTTGACGTCATGCATATCGAGAAGAACGTGTTTGATAACATAACTAATACTGTAATGGACGCAAGGGAAAGGCAAAAGACAATCAGAAGGCTAGATTGGACTTAGCCGAAATATACAGATGCCCTACATTGCACATAATAGACAACGGGAAGGGAAAGCTTTTGCGGCCTAAGGCAATCTACTCGCTGGACAAGGAGGACAAAGTGAGACTTTGTAGATGGATCCAGGACTTGAAATTTTCGGACGGATACGTCTCCAATCTAAGAAGATGTGTCGACATAAAGGAGTGTAAACTGACCGGAATGAAGAGCCACGATTGCCACGTATTCATGAAAAGGTTAATTCCTGTTGTATTTCGAGAATTATTACCGCCGGTAGTCTAGGATCCATTAACAGAGCTTAGCATATTCTTCGGAGATCTTTGTTCTTACAAGTTGCTCGTCGATCGTTTAGAGAAGCAAGAGAATGACATTATGGTAACACTTTGCAAACTTGAGAGAGTTTTTCCTCCTGCATTCTTCGACTCAATGGAGCATCTGCCGATTCATCTTATCCATGAGGCTCTTGTTGCCGGACCTGTCGGTTATCGTTGGATGTACCCGTTCGAGCGACAGTTGAACCACCTCAAGTGGAAGATGAAAAATAAGACACGGTGGAGGGTTCTATTTGTGAAGCATATGACCTTGAGGAGATTTCAAACTTCTGTTCCATGTATTTTCAGCCTCATATTGCTACAAACAGAACAAGGGCTCCCAGAAATGACGACGGCTATGAAGTTGGTATGGAGGCAAAACTGAAAGTATTTACTGCCTACGAAAAACCATCTGGTAAAATGAAAAAAAGATATCTAAATGACGACGAGGTTAGCGCTGCAATGTTATATGTATTGCTCAACTGCGACGAGGAAGAAGTGGATAAGCTAGAGAGGTAAGTAAAATTATTTCGCGTGCTTCGTTGCTTCTGAATATACTAATATACCTATGCTTCGTTGTTTTTCAACATGTTTAAGGATGAGGTAACGTCCTACAATCCGTACGCAACCGAGGAGGAAGTAGAACGACAAATGAGACTTCATTTTCCTTTTTGGTTGAGAGCATATGTACGGACGTAGTCACAATTTACTTTTTCTGTACATTTATACTTACACATAATAATTAAGTTAGCATCGTTTCTATGGTATTTAGGTTGATCGTCCCGAGGCAATCCTTGAGAATGAGTATATTAAAACTCTAGCCAAGGGGCCAATTTATCAAGTGAAGACCTAGCCAAGTTACTGCGTAAATGGTTTCAGGTTCAAGTCAACAAATGCTCGAATAAGAGACGACTTCTTGGATTTGGATTCTACGAAGAATAGCTGTTTGTGCATAAAATCTTCAAACTACAAAGACGTCGACCCAGGCAATGACTTCTTTGGCATCTTACGGGAGATTGTAGAACTGACATACAATTATGCTATAGAACCTTGTAAGATCGTCTTGTTCAGATGTGACTGGTTCGATCCGATCCAGGGTCGAGGTTGGAGAGTTGACAAACATGGTCTTGTTGACATAAATTATCGCTGTCGATATCAAGCTTATGAGTCGTTTGTTCTAGCAAGCCAGGCTCAGCTAGTTTACTTTACCAGCTATCTAAAACGAGGAGCCGGGAGATCAGATTGGTGGGCAGTCTGTAAGACTAAAGCTTGGAATACCTTCGATGTTGACGAGATAGCTTATCAGGAAGACGAACTACCTCTTATTACAAATATTGTCAATGTGGACTCAAGGAAGTTCCTCATGACATGTTTCATCAATTGGAAGAGGTAGAAGTATCAGAAGAGGAAGAAGAAGTTGATAGAAGTGAAGAGGAAGAGGAGAGGAATCGGAACAAGATGAATTTTCAGAAGAGGATTGAATATGTTTAATTTTCAGATGTAGTATGGTTTACTTTTGTTTTTTTCAGATGTAGTATGGTTTACTGTTTACTTTTGTTTTTCATAGATATGTTTTTTGAGATATAGTATGGTTTACTTAGCGACATTTCCTGGCTGTAGTATGGTATACTTTTATTTTTTAAAGATGTAGTATGGTATACTTCTGTATTTTTTCAGATATGGGTCGACATGGATCATTTGGTTCCGGTCCTGATGGGAGTCGACGAGCCCGATCGTCTCCATCTACCACTCCTACCGACTCCTCATCCCTGTGCACTCCACCATACACTAGCGGTCTAGTCGCCGGCAGTGCCTCCATACCCGGCTCTAGCAGTTCGAGGCTAGGGCCATCTTCTTCTACGTAGCCAGTACCGTCGAGTATTCCAGAGGTCGACCCCACTATTGAGGAGCAGGCCGAGGCCCACGTCGAGGTCGAGGACGATGGCGAGGCCCACGCCGAGAGCGAGGACGAGGTCGAGGGCAGGCTGCGGGCAGGGGCAGGGGCAGGGCATAGTGCAGCTCCCATCTGAGACAGATCCTCCGTGTCGTCCGGAGGGGGATCTGAGGTTGGAGATTTGGACATTACTCGGACCAGACGGTAAGTAAAATTGTTGCATTTAATTTGTTTAAATTTATTATAAACTTGTTTAATAAATTTTAATTTCCATTTTATAGGTATTATCCCTCCTCCATACACCGGGCGCTGGGTACATTCCTGCGACAGAACTACGGGGGCCCTGGATCAATTGGAGGGATGTCCCGGCCGGCAGAAAGGCCTTCTGGTTTGAGCACTTTTCGGTACGTAAAATTTTATTTCCTTTTAACATTTAGTATGTTATGTTATAACTTATGTACTTCTATGATTTTTTCAGCGGACTTACTTCTTCCCCCTCCCCACCGCGCCGTTGCTGTCGAGGCTATATTTTCCACCGTCGCTAGCAAGCTTATTAGGGACGCGATCACTGTAATGCCCTGCTCCGCACGGTGCATTACGCTGAGACATTGACTCGGCGAGTCGCGTTGACCGAAAGAAATGTATCGATGCGAATCGATACGAGAGTTACGTTGTCCCGAGCAACGCATCGAACTAAGTCGATGCGAAGAGTTGCCTTGCCCCGAAAGAATGCATCGAGTGAATCGATGTGAACGCTGCGTTGCCCCAAAGGATGAGTGCGTTGAATCGGCTCGAAGATTCTAAGAAATCGAATCGACCAAGGCGCAAGTCCGAATCGATGCAAGTATTGATTTTAGTTGTTTTCTTGTGCAGGTTATACTTTGATGCGAAAATATTAGAGGTCGATCTTTTGTAATATTTAGTAAGGGTCCGCGAAATAAAATCGTCGCCTTGCGACGGGCTGAGACTTGGGCACGCTAAGGCAAATCGGACGTATAATTCAATGAAGCACGAAGTGCTCGAATGGCTAAGTCAGGAGAGTGGCCGTGCAACAAAGTTATGAAATCGAGCCGCATCGGCTCGGCGAAATGATAAAGGCGTATCGACTCAAGGTGGGAGGATTGACTTCTTTTTACTCCTTCATTCGATAAGTCAAATATATTATTGTATGCTAAGTTAACCTATCGACGCCACGGGCGTGGTCCGATCGAGATAAATCATAGTTGTGTTGAACACTAAGTTAGTACAATTGAAATGAAACGTGCATCAATATGCACGAGTCGCTATGGAACATTAGATATCGCTAAGGCGAGCGCCTCGGTGCGCAAGCCGCAAGAACATGGGATAACTGTACTCGGAGTGCCTTAGTGCACGAACCATACCGTGCCTTTGTTGCACGAGTTAGATGGCTAGAACATTGAAAGACAATAGGCGAGCGCCCTAGTGTGCAAGCCCCAAACATTGAATGCTAAGTTATAGAACATGGATATACGGTCGAAACGTGCCTACGTGCACGGGATAATAAAGATGGCTTCGTTGCGAGAGAATACAGTTGTGGCATGAATGTGGCAGAACTGTCGGATATGACATGGTGCCTCGAAAGGTGTTCGAGACCTTCGGGTCGTTCGGTTGACGAGCATTGAGTTGAGGCATGATGCCATTATCATTGAAACGAAGTATGAAATGTAAGAACACAGAAAGTTAACGGAAGAGACGCGAGATGATAAAGTCTGAGTCTCGGACTCAAGACTATGTTTGGTTGTTTGAATTTGATTGCTTGAATGATAAGGGCGTTGCATGGTCGATGGAATGGACGAGAGATAAAATGTGATATCTCCCGTGCACGGGTGTTTCCCCCAAACGGTTAAATGTCGGAGCGCCCCGGAACCGCTTGGCCTAGGAGGGAATTGAATAATCTTTGTAGGCACACATCCTTAAACAAGATGGGAAAAGCCGCAAATGATGGTATGCAGGAACGTTTCGGTTGTTGGGATGTGACCCAACCCGTGAAACGCCGAGCAGCCCGACCAAATATTGAGAAAAGAAGGAGAGAAAAGAAAGGAACTCCTTTAGTCCATTCCGGCGCGGATACGCTAACGGCCCTCATATAGTTAAAAACGATGGGTTGAAAGTGTAGGCGCGTATGCGTCCCGCATAGAGATCCTGCTTAGAGATACATATAACATGACAGGGAAGGAATGTGGCGTATTCACCTTGCGTCGGAGCAAGGGCGAGTGCGTCGACTTGGTAAGCCGTGCCACGAATCAAACACGAGATTGCTTGCTTGCCTATTCAATTCGATAACATGCTGCTATGATAACATGCTTTACGCTTTCGAAGATGCCATGAAATTGACCCTAAGGATAACATAGCAAGATCATAAGCTAAGTTGCATGATTCAACATAAATATTACAATATCGGTTTGGAAAGAAGATCTTTGCTTCAGTACATGCGAGGACGAACGTACTGATCCCCCACCAGCTTCATGCAGGGTGTAGGGAATGGATGGCTCACGGCGAAGCGTTGCTTGAACGTGTTGAGGCTTGGAATGCCGAAGCATTGAAGCGTGTGATCGCATTGACGCTCGGACTACACAATTGGATTGATGCGGCCGAGATATAGAAGGCATGATGTATGGAACGATGAAATCCTTTGTGGGCAAGAGAGAACCTGAGTGTTGTAGCCAATCTGGCATATATTGTTAGGCTATCGAAAGCCTTTGTAATCTCAGTTTCGAATATCAAAAAAGAGAATTGTTTTCGTATACTCTGTTTTTTCTATCATTGTTAATATCGAATCAAAAGATAACCATTTGAGAACTTGTCATCTTGCCTTGCACGAGCGCAACTCCAGGCGCGTGCGGCATCACGCCCCCTGCGAGGACGATGATTCGGGTGATTCCGGGTCGGGGCGTGACAAATTGGTATCAGAGCTCTAGGCTCAATTTCCTCTGGACGCTCGCTTCATTACAATTATAAAAGTTATCCACCACCACTTGATATCACTCTTGACTCTACTCGATGCCGCACTGGATGTTCCATACAATAAGTCTAATACAAATCGTGTAATTTTGCCGCATGTGTTTTGAAAATTACATGATATTTGCTAAGAAAGTCGCGAAGGGTATATTACATTGAATGCAAACGAGCCATAAAAATGTTAGTTGCTGCAAGCGCAACAAATTGTGAAATACGATTTGAGATACTGTTGCAATGTAACATGTTGAATGAGAAATAAATAATGCACGATGTGCAACGAGTTAATTGTGAATATGCGTTAAAATAAAAGTGAGAAGTGATAAGCCAATACCGAATGTGTTAAACGGATTGAGCATTGACTTGGAAAGTCGGAAATAAATCGTTGCACGATGTACAACGCGTGTTGGAAGTAAAAATCATTGCACGTGGTGCAACGCATATCAAATTAATCGTTGCACAAAGTGCAAAGGAATTGGAAATGGATCGTTGTACAAAGTGAAATGAAATCGGAAATAAATCGTAGCACGATGTGCAACGCGTATCGGAAGTAAAAATTGTTGCACGGGGTGCAACGCATATCTAAATAAATTGTTGCACGAGATGCAACGTAAGGAAAGAATTGAAATCGTAAATCGATAGAAAGAATCGTTCGGTTGCACACCAAACTTATGTTGGCAAACGAGAACATTGACTGAGTTGTCGGATGTGATTTAATCAAAGTTACGGTTGTGATCAAGCACGATCACTGCGAAAATCGGGAGTCGAAAGATTGTCGGTTCCTACTAAGTATAGTACGAGGGAAATGGCTTGAATTCCGAGTGGTATATGCCATACCACGTAGGCGATGAATGACTTGATTCCGAGTGGTATATGGTATAGCACTTGTGTGATGAATTGTATCGACGCGTTATGAGAATTGCGGAAGGTTTGTTCGCAACGGACGGAAGAGTACCGAGACTCGATTGGAAAATTTGTACGACGATATGTTGATGCAAGTGTTCTTCGAAAATCGGTTGGGACGATAAGACGAGACTCGTATCAATGGACGATACGTCGGACAAGAATGATAAGTCGGTCGGACCGAGACTAGTGAAATGATTATGCCTTGACGCAATAATCGGACCGACGGGAAAGGGAAACTCGAGCTTACGAATGAGTCGCATGACTTGCGATCTCGATAGAAATGTTGGGCGGGGCAAATCGAATCACACGACTTGCGATTTCGATAGAAATATTTGGCTAGGCGAATCGAATCGCACGACTTGCGATTTTGATAGAAATGTCGGACGATGCGAATTGTAATCGAATCGCATGATGTGCAACTTCGGTGAAGAGTTGGTTGACATGAGTAATCGTGCCTAAGAAATAGTTGGTTACGTTACGGAGACACTCATTTGAGTACGACTGAAAACACGCAAAACTTAGAGGGCAAGATCGTATGACTTGAGGGTTCGATGTTGGATAATCGGTAACTCAGTTACGCGATCAAAGTATAGCGGGATACGGCAAATCGAAAAATGAATGTTGATGCGTATGGAAAAGTTTGTTGCGAACTTGGACATATGCAATGCAAGTTGTCGACGTTGAAACGGATTCAAAGTTGACCCTTACGTTATCGAAATGGATACGGCGTATCAAAATCGATACGTAAGAAAACGTAAGCACGATGTGGGAATACAAAATGGAGTGCGCCTTGCACTATCAAAATTTTGTAAGTAACGATACGAGAATCGAACTTGGTTGATCGTAAACTTTGTGATTTATCAAGACGAGACTATAAGTCATCGATGATTGTTCGATGCGTATAGCATCTCGTGTGTCGACCGTGAATAAGATAGACTCGAACTCGATACGAGTAGATGTTTTGTAAATTGCAAAATCATCGACGGTAGTGCATGACTTTACTAGGATTAGTTGCGCATCAGTTGCGCCGATAGAAATGGTTTTGTTCGAAATTGGGTAGTCGTATAGATTCGTCGAAACGTGATTTGGCTCCGAAATAAGATATAGCATGGTTCGTAGTAAACTGTCCTTCGGTGATGATCCACAGTTATCGAGCGTAGCTTCGGGGCAGCTGACCCTAGAAGACTTAACCGCCAAATCAAATTGAATGCTGCTGACCGTAAGATGACCCGTGCGATATCTCATATGAGATTGCATCGATAACAAATATAACATGGTGCATGTTGACGATAAGTCTAGGCGATCGAGAATCGTTGGAACAACTTTCGATTGAGAATGGTATAGTTAGATTTTGAGTATTCGTCGGATGAATGCTTGAATGGTTATGTTGGTCGACGATCGAACTTGAAATTCACCAACGAACTTGGTAATTCGGATAGGCGAGTGCGAGAATCGTGCTATGCACGAGAGGGAATGATAAGGGAATGACTTACAAGTCATGTCATTAGATTCGGATTCACCTTGCAATTGAGCTTGCGTGAATCGAGATTATGTTCGATGTTGCGAGACGGATAAGTTGGGAATTTGGCTAGTAAATTCCTACTCGTTAGGAAATCGGATGTAAGATGCATCGTAGAGACTTCGTGTCAAGGCGATCGTTTCTTGAGCACCGTCGCCTTGATGTAAACTTTTGTGTCGGATAGATTGTGGCCTTTGTGCAATGTCAATTTAAAGTTGCGTCGGGAGAAGTTAAGCACGGTGCTAGGTAAGTCACCTAACGGGCGTAGTCCCGAATGTTGATAAGGAAATCGTAATCGAGATTGCATAGCCAGACTTTGAAAATAGTTGGTTGGCGATTTCGAACGCAAGGCGTTGCGAAGGATCATTGAGATCGGATGCGCGACGGCTTGACGCGACGCATAGTGTTGGTAGACCATATGAAACATACGAAATGAGAAATACGATTTTGAATCGCAACGTGTGCCTTGACTTTTGTTGGATGATCGCGTGTGTATCAATATGCATATGCAATAAAATTGCGAGAACAAGTGCTAAGGATAAGTCCGATCGAGAGTACAAAATGGTAAGCATCGGATTGAAATTTACCTGTCAGCTTTGTTCCAATTTGCTACGACTAGACTTGGTCGAAATACATATATCTTCGGGACGCCTTGAATATAGGTACGAATCCAAATCGAGTTGTATACAAAATTCAAATCGAGCTGCAGGGATGACTTTGAAATGTTAATAAAAAGCTTACGAGATAGTGTGAAATTGAACAATACTGGTAGGACGAGATCGTGAAATGATCTATAAAATACTTAGTCGGAGTGTTGGTTTTGGTTCGAGGACGAACCTTATTTTGAGTGGTATATTCTGTAATGTCCCGCTCCACACGGTGCATTACGCTGAGACATTGACTCGGTGAGTCGCGTTGACCGAAAGAAATATATCGATGCGAATCGATACGAGAGTTACGTTGTCCCGAACAACGCATCGTAAGTCAATGCGAAGAGTTGCCTTGCCCTGAAAGAATGCATCGAGTGAATCGATGCGAAGCGCTGCGTTGCCCCAAAGGATGAGTGCATTGAATCGGCTCGAAGATTCTAAAAAATCGAATCGACCAAGGCGCAAGTTCGAATCGATGCAAGTATTGATTTTAGTTATTTTCGTGTGCAGGTTATACTTTGATGCGAAAATATTAGAGGTCGATCTTTTACAATATTTAGTAAGGGGTCCGCAAAATAAAATCGTCGCCTTGCGACGGGCTGAGACTTGGGCACGCTAAGGCAAATCGGACGTATAATTCAATGAAGCACGAAGTGCTCGAATGGCTAAGTCAGGAGAGTGGCCGTGCAACAAAGTTATGAAATCGAGCAGCATCGGCTCGGCGAAACGACAAAGGCGTATCGACTCAAGGTGGGAGGATTGACTTTTTTTACTCCTTCATTCGATAAGTCAAATATATCATTGTATGCTAAGTTAACCTATCGACGCCACGGGCATAGTCCGATCGGAGATAAATCATAGTGTGTGTTGAACACTAAGTTAGTACAATTGAAAAACATGCATCAATATGCACGAGTCGCTATGGAACATTAGATATCGCTAAGGCGAGCGCCTCAGTGCGCAAGCCGCAAGAACATGGGATAACTGTACTCGGCGAGTGCCTTAGTGCACGAACCATACCGTGCCTTTGTTGCACAAGTTAGATGGCTAGAACATTGAAAGACAATAGGCGAGCGCCCTAGTGCGCAAGCCCCGAACATTGAATGCTAAGTTATAGAACATGGATATACGGTCGAAACGTGCCTACGTGCACGGGATAATAAAAGATGGCTTCGTTACGAGAGAATTAAGTTGTGGCATAAATGTGGCGGAACTGTCGGATATGACATGGTGCCTCGAAAGGTGTTCGAGACCTTCGGGTCATTCGGTTGACGAGCATTGAGTTGAGGCATGATGCTATTGAATCATTGAAACGAAGTATGAAATGTAAGAACACAGAAAGTTAACGGAAGAGACGCGAGATGATAAAGTCTGAGTCTCGGACTCAAGACTATGTTTGGTTGTTTGAATTTGATTGCTTGAATGATAAGGGCGTTGCATGGTCGATGGAATGGACGAGAGATAAAATGTGATATCTCCCGTACACGGGTGTTTCCCCCAAACGTTAAATGCCGGAGCACCCCGGAACCGCTTGGCCTAGGAGGGAATTGAATAATCTTTGTAGGCGCACATCCTTAAACAAGATGGGAAAAGCCACAAATGATGGTATGCAGAAGGAACATTTCGGTTGTTGGGATGTGACCCAACCCGTGAAACGCCGGGCAGCCCGACCAAATATTGAGAAAAGAAGGAGAGAAAAGAAAGGAACTCCTTTAGTCCATTCCGGCGCGGATACGCCAACGGCCCTCATATAGTTAAGAAACAATGGGTTGAAAGTGTAGGCGCGTATGCGTCCCGCATAGAGATCCTGCTTAGAGATGCACATATAACATGACAGGGAAGGAATGTGGCGTATTCACCTTGCGTCGGAGCAAGGACGAGTGCATCGACTTGGTAAGTCGCGCCACGAATCAAACACGAGATTGCTTGCATGCTGCTATGATAACGTGCTTTACGCTTTCGAAGATGCCATGAAATTGACCCTAAGGAGAACATAGCAAGATCATAAGCTAAGTTGCATGATTCAACATAAATATTACAATGTCGGTTTGGAAAGAAGATCTTTGCTTCAGTACATGTGAGGACGAACGTACTGATCCCCCACCAGCTTCATGCAGGTGCAGGAAATGGATGGCTCGC